>CAEGAF010126447.1:0-89711 GCA_903067075.1 Micropoecilia bifurca
CAATTTGTTGAAAACAAACCGCAAGTCCGGTCTTGTTTGGATTAAGTCTTTTTTTTTTTCCCCTCTCTTTTTATTTTTTTTTTTTTCCCATTTTTTTTTTTTTTTTTTTTTTTTTTTTTTTTTACTTTTTTATGTTTTTCCAGCTAATTGTGTCTGCAAACAACTTATCATGAGTTTACAGATTGATGCACCCAGGCTTTCTGGGCAGTCTGATAACTTATGGAAAGGTCTGTTTTTTCCAGGTTTCATGGATAAGTGTGGAAAGAAGAAAACATATTGCAGAAACGTTTTAATTTTCTCACTTCAGAATTCACTTTGACGTTTAAAAGTTGTATCCTTGAGGTTACTTACATTTTATCACTATATTTTGTACTACTGTTGTGATAATGATATAAGTGATAAGAACTACTTGTTTCTTCTTCTAGATAACTGTATGAGTATTGTTAACCACGTATGTGTATTTATAACCTGGTGGGCAGGTCTGTCTGTCTGTCTTCTCTCAGAGCAAAGCATGGAAGGACAGTGGCTGATTTTCACATCTTTCTGAAAATAGTTAACATTGTTTCTTTATGTAATCACAGGGCCGATTTATCGGTGTAACTTTGTTGTGGACTATATCTGCACTCATTAATGTTTTGTTTTTGTCCTAAAACATGTTTTGTCATTTTCAGTCAGTGATTTTACACTAATGTCTGTCTCACCCTCCATCACAACCAACATCAGAGAATCAAAGTGTAATATTGAAAGCAATGCTCACTTTGACAGGTGAGAGCAAGATACATTTTAAATAAATCGGTGTCAGTATAGCAGCTTCTTTTCCTCTCTGTTGTTTATTTCCTGAGAGAGCTGGTCAGGTGGTGGAGGAGCTTCAATAAAACGCTGCTTTGGAGCTCAAAGCCAGACTCCCCATCGAGATCGATTACCTGATGTATTTGCAAATGTGAAACCTGCTCTGGATGGATACACACAAACTCCCTCCTGCTAGTCAAAAATAAATCTCCAAACAGCTTTTGACCTGTTGTTTTTTCTGTTCAGGTTGCGGCCATCAATCCCAGCCACCCACTCGCACAGATGCCACTTCCGCCCTCCATGAAGAACTGCATCCAACTGGCTGCGTGCGAGGCAAAAGAACTGCTGCCCATGAACCCGGACCTCCCTGCTGACCTGTTCACCTCCTGCCTCACCACACCCATCAAAATCGCACTTCGATGGTAATAACTCACACTTTTCTATCAGGCAGATTTTTCTCTCAGGATGATGAGTTTTGTTTAAAAAGGGTTTCTTTAACGGTCCTCCGGTCACTCTTTATTTTAATTCTTGCGTCTTATTTTTATTTACTTTAACTGTTAACGAGATGCGTTGTGTTCCCGAGAATTGTGGAAAACGGCAAACTTTTTTTTTCCGCTTTGACCGTGCCGGGGATGTTTTATTTATTCAGTTTTATTTTTATATTTGCCAATCACTGCCTCGGCTCACTGTCATGCATGCTGTGCACAGAGCAGCTATTCCTCCGAGCTGCTGCTGCTCAGTATTCAGCTGATGAGGAATATTCAGCTGTGATGAAAAATGTAGACCGACACCATCTGCAGTGATGCAGGGGTGATCATTCCCACAGAGATTTTTGCTGAAGAAAGCTTCAGCAAAAAAAAAAAAAAAGAAAGAAAATGGAATAGGTGGAAGATATTCAGGCTTGGCTGATACAGTGGCCTGATGTAAATGCACTACGATGCATCATTCAAAAGACTGTAATGATGGAAGTTTGAGCTGAAGCTCCGAAGAGCACAGGTTGCATCACACACACATCAGTTGTGAATGTGTGGTTTACATCAGCTAATAGCAGCACACAAACCCAGGCTTTGAATACAGTAGTAAAGAATAAATGATTTATGTTTAAAATCATTCTTTTTTTCTTTTACTTGATGTTGGTTCACAGTTGTTATACAAACCTAACAGCTTGCCGTACAAATGTTCCGTAAAAGCATCTATATCATGTTTTCACAGGCAATTATATGGCGTCATCTCATTTTGCTGCATTTATGAGCACATTTTAACAGCATTGTAATATCTGCCAGACGTAGTGCGTTACTTTCATGGATTTTGAAAGTCTTTCATCAGCTGATGCCAGGCTGGGTAAATTCATTGCAATACTCTGGTGTTTTTGTGCCCCCTTCTTTCCATCAGTCCGAGTACTGGGTTCCTATGCAGCGTGGAAAGGCTTGGTGTTTTAGCATTAGCAGGTCTCCCCCATAACATGCTGCCTGATGTGTTGCACACATCAGCTGAGGTTAACCTCGTCTCCTCCAAAAACTGAAAAACACCCGATCAAAGCACATCCAGCCAAAACCGATAAAGAGAAGACGATGTGAAGAGGTGCACAGCCACGCTCAAACAAATAATTGTTCTGATTAATATTAACATTTGACTTTTCGTTGCCTCCTGACGGAGCGTCGTGTCTTATATGACTTGAGCGATGAGAATAGGAGTAAGCTGAAGCGTTCCCCTCCCCCACGTGCCTGGGCTCAGTCATTACTCACTGGGTTTAAGAGATTTCCACTCTGATGAAAACTGTAAAAAGCAGGTGATCAGCTCATCATTAATGCAGCTCACTGCCTGCCCAGATACAGTCTCTATCTGCTGCATTCAAAGTCCCTATGGTGCCATAAATCAGTACTTCCCTGGACCTTTTTTTTTGTATTTTAATGACTGATTTCACTTTGTAGACACTGAAAGTCGCAGGGACTGTTTAACAAATTTTCACTTTAAATTTCAAACTTTTTGAAAAGCATGTAAGTGGGAATGGCATGTTGCCTTCAGGGGGTGTCATACAGCTAGACAAATGTTTCTGCTCTGCCACAAATGTTCAAGAGTTCTGTTCATCTTTCTCTGCTCTAAATCCACCTCCTGCCATGACCTTCAGCATAATGAGGTCTCACTTCTGTGCCATTAATATTGATCAGTTGACAGCGTTCGCGTTCATGAAACAGGTTGCTGAGAGACTGTTGGGTGTTACTGGCTGAATTAATCCTTAAAAAGATTAATATTACGATGCTTGTGGCAAATCTGGACCTGGTCCCGTCTATCAAAGACCCTGTCGAGGTCAGGTTTGTTTCTTTTCAAGTCTCTGGTTTGGCATCAGGGAACACTTTCAATTGACTTCAAACTGAAGTGTTAATAGTTATGTATATAATCAATGTACGTGAAACTTCCTCCTTAAGCTTAGTCTATAAGTATAAAATAAGTTAATTTACTCTAAATTAGTCTTATAAGACTTTGAAACTTCTAAATATGTACTTACTGATGATTGATGTACTCAGATTTGTTCTAGATTTTTTTATATGTGAGAAATTAGAGCTGCCACAATTATGCTAGCCATAGCCATCTCTCAAATATTAATATAATATTAAAAATTACACATTTTTTTAAGACTGTTGTATTGAAAAAATATGGTTAATGAAAAGTGAGCGATGGGGATGTTAATGAGACATGAATTTACTTCAGATTTAAAACAAAAGTATGTTAACTGTGAGGCTCCACTTCACCCAAAATGGCTCAGATTTACTATGTAAACAAGCTGAAATCAAACACAAAACTTACCAATTTGAAATCTTTGAAACAGTAATTTAAAGCATTGGATGGTTTCTTCATGATTTCAACCAGTATATTTAGCCAAAAAAAAGAATCACTATTTTCTCAGGAATTGGTGTTTTTTTTTGTCCCCCCTCCCCTTTCTGCTCTGCTGACTTATTCTGATAATTTTATGATTTTTGTATTGGTGCACTCATTTCCGTTTTCTGGCTGATCGCTGAACCTTACTAAAACTGACCTACCGATTCCGATTTTGGCCGATACTGATATTATTGTCTGAAACGGTGCTAAATATAGCAAGAAGGTTGCTGAATTTCCCTCAGTGTGAACGTGTAGACATGACCTGATGGCTGGGTTATCAGTCATCCTTCTCTCATAGCAGATCAATAGAGCACACTGGCCGATTTTTAGACCTTTGCAGAGGTAGATAAGATCGGCTTCACATTTAAGTATCAACCGGTCACAGATTTCCTAAAATTAAGAAAATCTGGGCTGATTGATCAGGTCACCCCTAGAATTTCCTTTTTCCTGAACTTTTTAACAAGATATTGAGCCAGTTTATGAGAGATTTTCAGTCTTTTTAAAGTATGGATCTGTCTAAAATATTTACTTCATCCTCACTGAAATATTTTGGTGATGATAAAGTGGAGATTGGGATACACTGTGAGGTTTCCTAGGAAACAGCAGAAACAAGCATGAAAAGCAGACATGACCCAGAGAAAAGATAAAGTGTTTTAGTTTCTTATAGGCTTTTGAATGCAATCATTCTTCATGTAGAATAATAATTTATTTAAATGTTTAGAGAAATGGTTGACTGATTAATGCTGTGCCTGCATTCGTCTCAGTTTAATTTAATTTCATTGTAGATGTGTTGATGTTGTTCAAACCAAAATGAATGTAATATAAACCAGACAAACTATTAAACAATACATACAATTAAACCATAATTGAAAATATTTGCAAGTTGCGTGGAAATATTAATCTCCACTTCTTGCATTTTGCATCAAATGGATTAATGGGTTCTTTATTTCTTTAGAGTTGCACTCTTGCTAAAGCCAATTTTCTTTGTTTCTAGTAGAGTCTTATAAAATGTATTTTTTAAATGCATAAATAGTTTATTCTACTTAAAGCTATATATTCAAATCATTGCTCTCATTGGCTCTCACTTGCTAAAATGTGTTGTATAACAGTGAAGTAAAATGTAATAAAGCTGCATTTTTAATGATTAAAAAAATTATTCAAACAATTTGTGGTTAAATTAATAGGGACTAGGAGGGAAATGCGTCATTAGGAGGCAGCCCTTGAAGGAACACAAGATACATCATTCTCCTTGCAGCAAGAATGTTTGTTCTCAGTGAAATTATGGATGCATTTTTTATCATAAGTAATTTTCATAAAGACTCGTGCTGCATATCACATGAATTATTTGTAGTAATCAGCCTCCCCATGCTAAAACTGTAATCATTAAAAAAAATACACATTTCTGGGGGATTGTAAATACATTTATTCTGCAGTATAAACAATATTATTTTGTGTTCTTAATCGAGATAAATATCCACAGTTAAGATGTTAAAGCATAGAAAAAACATATTTTTTGACATAAAATTGAGATTTCCTTCCTCTCCCTCACTTGCACCTTCTGTGCACAAAGTAATGCAGACACGATGCATTTGAAGCCTTTAATTATTGGCCCCTGTATGCTTCATGACACATTTCCCCTTGCTGTTAATTTTATAATATTGTCTAAAAGTTGAGATGAGAGGATTGAGAAGTGCGGAGAAAACAAGCAAGGGAGGGATGGGCTGTGGAAGTTTAGCGAGGTTAGAGTGGGAGGATGGAGGAATGCACTGATGTGCTGGCTTACCTTCACTTTAAAAGTTTAATGAGATGCATTGAGGGATAGATGATGGGGGGTTTGTACAGAGAGGAGAGGTTGGGGAGAGAGCCAGGCAGGGAGGGTGCATGTGTACCTTTCATTGCTCAGCTGAGCAGAAAATCATTACTGATGGAGCGGCATCTTCAAGGGATTTCCCCGCCGCTGCAGCGAAGGGGAGGAACGTGGAGAAAGATGTGTGCGTCTGAAAATAGAGATTGGGGAGCACAGGGGAGAAGGGAGAAAGAAGTACTGATGGGGGGAATAAAAATCCTCGGGGTGCAGATCAGCCATTTAGAGGAGGTTCTCAGGGGCCTGTCATCTTGAGGGTCCTGCTGGTCCGTCAACCAGTTTGGTTCAGAGTGAAATATCACCACCTCTGTCACACTGATTGCTTGGAAATGTCAGGTTCCTGATTCCACTTGACTTTCAGTGATCCCCACCTTATGTTTTCATCAGTCACCATCAGCTTTCAGAAACCTCTGGATTTTTTTTTAACTAAACAATCAATCATTGTGGGATAAACAAACATATTTTAAGATTTTAAGACTCAACACTTTAATATAGGACTACTTTCTTAAAAAGTCACAGTCATGCATTTACTTAACACACGAGTGACATTTAATTAAATTCAAAAACCCAGGAAGGTGCAGTATTATTTCAAGTTGTGACTCACGCTTTCAGACAAACCATCTCTTCACTGTGCTGCACACCATTGTATCAACACTTAACCATGGACTGTAATTAATAGATGGACCAAGACAATGTCTCATCAACTGTCCACTAATTTAGTCCATATTTTTCACTGCTAGAAATTACTTATAAGACATAAATCTGACATAGAACCTCTGTCTGTCTGGCAATCACTTGTTACTATGAGCAAATGCAAAATGATGTTATGTTTTATCTCATGATCCTAATACTGTGCATTATTTGGAAACCATGAAGTTGCAATTTTATTTAATAATTTGGTTCCACTTTTATTGTGTTCATTTAAAAGTTACCAGGGCAGGAATCACTTCAATTTATGAGACTTCAGTCAATCAATCGCACCTTTGACTTCTTCCAACCACTTATGCCTGTGGGGTCAAAAAGAGACTGGTGCCTGTTTCCAGCATTTGTTGGAAGGGAGTACACTCTGGAGAGAGAGAGACAACCATGCATGTACAGGAAGAATATCTAAGCTTCATTCAGAAATATGGAATTTATTTAATAACTCTTTTTGGTGTAGAGTAGATCCAGAAAATAATAAAAGCTTAAAGTCTTATTTTAATCTATAGTGGAGCGGGAAATATATCCCCTGGTCTTCAGCGCACACTAATCACCATTCAAGTGAGAATCCAGAATACCCACAAGTCATAATAATGGCATTTCAATTTTCACAGCAGACTTCAAATGCCCTACACTTCAGGTGTGGATGAAAACGTCAAAAACACTTCACCTGAACTAGCCAGGGGTCGGGTCTTGTGGATATAAGTCGCTGACACGTTATGACTTTGTCGGGTTAATTTGCCTGAACATGAAACACTTGCAGATTATTTTGTCAGCAGGTACGTTGCACTGCTGGGTGGATTAACGAGGACAACCCATTGATTCTAATAAACCCATAGATTCTGTTGCTGCAAACCAAAATACTAAAATGTAGAATAACGAGCCACTTGACATTACACTAATTTAATCAGCACTAAATTACTATAAGTCTTAACCACTGACCCACTTTATCCTGACACGCTACATCTCACAGTTCAATGAGTTGCTCAAAGAAGCCTTTTTAAAATGCCATATCTGACAACTTTTCCCAATCTGACCATCCGCCGCCTTTTAGATGAGTACGGCAGCTTCAGGTTGTTGAGAGACAACAGACAGCTCTGCCTTTATTTGGTGCATTATGAAGCCAAAGTGTTTCCACACACAGCCGCTCAGATTCTTTGTTCTCACAATTATCAGACTCCACACAAAAGCCGCTTGTCCTCCATCTTGCATTAATGAACAAGAACAGCAATTGCCTCCCTCACAGGCATTTGGCCACCATCATTACCATTACAGTGTTTTATTCTCCTATTGCTCTGAGCCTCTATTTTCAAATTGGATTACAACAAACAGGCGTCTCTGCCTTCGACACTAATGACGATTTCTTTTATTCTAAGCTCCTTATTGTGTCAATTAATGTGAATGTGTGTTGGTGTCAGCACCTGTTAGGCATCAGCAGGGTGATTAGACAAAGAAGAAAAGAGCGCAACTAGAGATTCTGAGACGGTTATGAAGAACTAACTTCATAATGATCTGCTGTCAGACAAAATTTAACCAGTTAGAAAAGATTCCAGCTGCCAAATGAACCCCTTGCTTTCTTCGTTGTAGCTCTAATACGAATAATTTTCCAAATGCTAATCCCACCTCTGGGATGCTGCTTTTCCTGGCGTGCGTGCGCGTGCGTGTGTCCGTGTGTGGAAAAAACATGCATCGTATTGTTGGGGGTGTCTGACAAGTTTTTTCTTTGCTGGCTGCTGCACATTTTGGATAGATAATGGAGGTTTTAAGCAAGATCTCATTAACAAACATTGTTTGAAGCCAGAAAACCAGGGACACAGATGCGATTTAACAGGAAGTGGAGCAGCAGCTTGGGCATATCCAAACATTACAATACAACCTCATTATGTTCATTGAGAACAATTGCTGCTCTTCCTTCTAATTCCAGGGTCTGTGGGAGAAACGGGGGAAATTAAGCTTTCACAAGAGTGCGCACATGCACAGACACACACGTACACACTCACACACACCTCTGTAATTTTATGCAGGAGCCCTGGCTTTAATAACAGAAATGTAAATTACTTGTAAAAATGTTGACACATTCATCTTCTCCCTCTTGTCTCTTGATGTGGGATGAACCACAGAGAAAATGGTTACGTAACGCTGCATAGGCTTTAGCTGACGAGTTTCTTGAGACTTGTATGGATTTGAAGAGAGCAGCAGGTTTAACTCAAAAAGCCTCATCATGCATACTAATGGAAAACAAAAACAACAAAAAAAACACCTCTCATCTTGGGGTTTTTATGCTCAAGTTTGCACTCGTATAATATCTTTTGGAAGAAGCCCATTTTTAATGTCCTGACTGTGTTTCTGGAAAGTGGTGAATACGTGGACTTGCACATTACTTCCATACCTGATGGCACAAGCACACTTGCTCAAATACCTGTGCCATAACATACAAGCCAAACCTTTACATTTTACATGAGGAAGATCTTTGCAGAGAAGTAACAAAAGAAAACGAATCGGCACTATATTTCCATCAACATGTTTTGGCATTGGCATGGAGCGTTCAGTTTATTGCACCCTAACCCTAACCCTGGCCACACAGGATGATTTGCATGTACATTTTATTTTGTCCTGACCTGAGCATTTTCTCGCATGGAATCTGCCCCCTACTTATCTAAAGGCAAACTCTAAATGGTTCAGTTTAAGACTTTCCTGCAGCAATGGTTTTTTCCTGCTTCTTTTTCTCAAAATACCAGATTTGTAGAGTCTCCATTTGAGCCACGGATCTGTGCAGCTCTTCCTGAGTTACTTTTACATCTTGGCCGATTCTCAGATTAACGCTGTCCTTTGTAGTAGTTCCATTTTACTTCTATTTTGACATGAGGAATTGCTCAATGAGATCGTCAAGGCTTAGAATATCATCATATAACTTAACCTTGTCCTGTCTGCTGTGTTTCTTGGTCTTCAGGATTCTGTTTGTTCACTGAAGTTGTCTAACAAACATTCAAAGTCTCACCCAAGCAATTGTGGTCAGTGCTTAAGCTACACATAGGTGGATTGGGCTGTTGCGGTAACTCAGGAGACAAAGCCCAGTAACACCTGCCAGCCCCTCCAGTCCATATAGCACTGATGGGAGACGACGGCTGATTGAAGGGGTAATGAGATGTAGAAGGCAGCCGGCTCAGCAGGGACCAGAGGAGATACTGTCCCTCCCACTCCTCCTCTCCTGTCTCTCACCCTGGGAGTATTGTAGTTACCTCACATTGGGTCCACTTAATTTCCCTCTTCAAAGTTTAATATGTACATACTCACTTTCTCGCCTCTGCACTTATCGCCCACACATTTGCTCAGCCTTTATTCACCAGTCCAAATTAAGTTCCGCCATCTTTGCTCTCTGTCTACAATAATCCTTCAATTTCCTCATTATTTGTGAGTGCCCAGCAGCCCTTCTGCTCTTCCGCTGGCTCATTTTTTGTGTGCGTTCTTCTCAATGTAGGTATATTAACGTACCGGTCATATGAAGACTGGCAGTAAAACATGACTCCTATTTTTTGGGTGTTTTATTAGCTTTGATCTGTCCTAAATTTCCAGTTTTTGTTTGTTGTAGCATGTACTCTTGTACCATTTAATGCTGTTAAAGCTGCATTAGGGAAGTTTTTTCAAAATTGTTTTTATATTTTTGTAAAACTTTTTATTGTTACATTAGACGATAACCTGTGAAAAACTCAAACTCGTCTGTCTTCTCCCAAGGCCCCACTGTTATCTGCACAAATACACCAGAAACAACCAATCAGATTCAGTAGGAGTGTCTTAGTGCTGTCAATCACCATCGTCTATGCACTCCTCACATCCTTTCCCTTGCTCTCTGCCACATTAAAGCTCTTTCCAGCAGCGGAGCCTGCCCTGAATGTGCAGGCTAGTAAGCATGACCAATAATAATGGCAGATAAACAGTGTTTCTGTAATATGAAGTTGTTTCTTCACAACTTAATCACACCTGCAGCATGTACGAGCTTGACTACGACCTTCTTCCTGGCTCTGATTGTTTCTGGACAAGTGATGCATTTCTGCAGAGAGCAGTAGAATCGCACATCAGAGGAACTCCATTTATTTGTTTATTTTTTTCAGATATTTTTTTTAATAAAAGTTACCTACTTCAGTTTTAAGGACCCCAAACTGTGGCAAGGAAATGATTTCCCACATCATAACACGCCACCAGCATGACTCGTTGATACAAGATAGGATGGCTTCCATGTTGCTTTCCTTGACCCTAGCATCTGAATGTTCTCTGGTATCACTTTCCATGGGATCTATAAACATTTCCAACTCTGATTCCTTGTGGTCTCTTTTGTATTGTCCAGTGGAGTAAATAAATCCTTCTCAAAATGGTGTATCTATCCCTTTTACAACTCTGTTGGTACTGATCAGATATCAGCAGGTCAGGATTAAGCGTTCACAGACACTGACTGTAGTTTGAAACAGGATCAGTAAACTAAGCTGGTGATTTATCCAGATTGATGGGATGCACAAAATTATTTGAATAGTTAAACTTTCTTCTGGAGCAATGAACCTCTACAAAGACTGAGAAAACAGCGGAGGACGGATCAAACAATGGTTGTCGTAGGAACATAAACAAAGTGGTTGCATTGTAGAACCACTTTAGAACCGGCTTTAGCACTGAAGCTAGTTCAGTTATATTGCGTTTTCTGCACGAGCAAGTGAATAATCAGCCACGGTCGTAGGTTAAAAGAGCTTCACTGTTAGCCATGGTTTTTGTTTTTGTTGAGATTTTTTTACTACCTTCATGCAAAGTGACTGTGTCAAGGACTTTTAATAAATGCTAATTTAATTAGCAGCTGCTTGAGTGGATGTGGCTTCAAGGGGAGTTACATTTATTGAAAACCCCACAACTTTTCAATACAATATAGTAGAAGGTATGAGACATTTAAAAGGCTCCCTCACCTGATGCACCTTTTTATACATGTCAGCGGTTTAGTTGAGGTACTTTAGAAAATATTTGTGAAATTTTCCTTAAGTTTTATGGACTATATTCAGTATTGTCTTTTGTAGCTGTTATTAAGCAACATTTTCACTCACTGTGTTCCTCTGGTTGTGCTTCTTTTTAATTCCTGAATCTCATAACTAAATGCTATAACCTCATTGTGCCGAATTGTTTTTTTTTTCTTTCTAATTTTGATATCGCAGAGAGCAAAGACGGAGCTGAAGCTCAAACAGCCAAGTTGAATGACTTTGCTCTGATCAGAGTGCGTGCCTAGAATGTCGGAGGCTGTTTTTGATCGTAGGTGAAGACAAACATGGCTTTTCATAAAGCCAGGATAAAGTCAGCTTCTGGATCAAAATTATGGTACGGTATGAATGGATGAAATGCCACCGATTGCGTCTGACCTCCCATCCCGGGTTCCTCTTTTTTTCTCTCCTGTCGTCTTTGGTGGAAAGGTTCTGACGTCTCGCTGCACAGAAATTTCATTCCAACTCCCTGACGAAACCTTTATTTTTGTGGTTCGTAACGTCAGCCTGTCTATTTTTGTCCGGTCTTAATTCTCAATCATCTGTTGTTTATGTGTGGTGACTTAGTGATTTCGTTTTGCACCAAAACATACAAAGGCATAAATAAAGCCCTTAATCTTGAGCTATAATATCCCTGTGGCAAAAAGATTATAGACATATGTTTGTGGGAATTGATATTGCATGTCTGTGGTATTTTTTTATTAGACCAGATTGTGCATGTTGTGACTTTTAATTAAGATGCATTTGACCAGAGAGACCGTAGAACAAGTTGTTGCGATCACGTCTTTCCTGCTCTTGGCTTCAGGAGTGTCAGACTCACTCAAGACCCCGGCTGATCTTTGAAGAGTCAGAAAGTCGTGCTGCTGTCATGTGGGGACTCATTATTCTTCAGGAACAGAAGGAATTCAAGTGCAGCAGCCTTCGTCACAGCCAGTCAGGGTGGATCAGATCCTAGATGCGTTGTTTTTGGGCATTCGTGAGTCAGTTTGGCTTTCAGATATGCGTCCGAGGATGATGGCAGCTCCAGATTCTGCTCAGCAAACTAGAATCACTCATTCTCATGAAAGAATTATTTATCATTAGGGATCTGAGAGCTGTCTATAAAAGTAAGATGCAGCTTTGACTTTAAGTACTCAGTGTTTCTCCTACTATTATAATAGCAATACCCTCCCCCAGATATATCTTGGCCCCTGTCAGTTCCTTTGAAGATACGTTTTATTTTCAGATCAAAAACACTTACTGTAGTCGTGATCTACCCTTTGTCTTAAGGGTAGATACATCGATACAATCACACAACTGGATTGTATTAATGTATTTTGCACATCTCATTTCCGTTTCTACATGACTGCATGGTTTTTGTGTGATTTTTTTTTTTCTTTTTGTCTTATTTACATGTTTGATTTTTTAAATTTTCTTCTGCTGTCTATTGAGATGCTGTCTATTGAGATGATTCTGTTTTGAGTTTCATCCAACTGTATTAGCAATCATTTGGCATTTGCTCTGTTCTTCTAACTATATATATATATATATATATATATATATATATATATATATATATATTTAAGAATAACAAATGAAAAGTGCTTCTCACAGTAGGCTTAATTTATCTTTTTACATGATATTTAAGGTCCATTTATCCATTGTTCCATTTATGTAACTGGGAATTCTTGTTTGTCCAAATTTGTGGTGGGATATTTTAACCACTACTCCTCATGACTAAGGTCCAAAAAGGACATTTAAACCGCTTTAATACAATGCTTAATGCAACATTCTGTACAAATACTTGGCAAAATATCACATGGTTAATATACTTTTAAAAACAATGGCTTTGAACAAGCATAAAGCTGCTTTGCATCATTTGGCTTCATTGAACTAAATCACAATCAGGTCAGCTCTGATGGTCTCAAGACGGCTCCAGCCTCCCTCGTCGCCCTCGGAACGTGAATCCCAGCGTTTCCTTGAAATGTTGAGAACATGCAAGAAGAAAAACCTCTGCTGATCAATGTTCTTTCGAAACATTCCTGGGACTTATGAAGAAGTAGTCAAAACAGACTTTAATATACCCCATTTAATACCGCAACAAGGATGGATGAGTTTATTAAACCTCACAACACTTGGGTATCCAGGTCAACGGAACTAAAACTGCACAAAAGCTGGCTTTCTTCTGCGCAGCACAATCATTTGTTACTCTACAAGTACATTTTTGTGGAGACGTCTGGCAAAAAGGCACCCCTTCAATCCAGGATCATTATTCTTTGCATGACAACGAATAAATCAATACATGAAATGCTAATTCATGGGCCGCTGAGTCCGGTGTCAGAGGGAAACTATGGAAATTGAACAATATTTTAAAATAAGTCTGGTCTGTGAAGGTCACTGCTTTCCTTATTCTCTACTGACAAATGTGAGTTGTTGTCATGAATAGAAACTGCAGACTCCAAAAGCAAGCAAAGAATGCCTAACAAGCAGATTAATTATGTAATAAGTGCATTTTCTGGAAAAAAAAAAGGAAAAAAGGACGACTACAGCACCTGCACGCAGCATTATAAGCAAGTTCAATACAAAAACCCCGGCAGACAAAGAGTGGGGACAATGTATTTGTCCGTGAGGTTACGCAGACCCAGAATTCTGTCTGAACATATCCATCACTTTTTGACACGAACATCCAGTTCTCTCTTACAGAACTCAATCCAACCAGATGAAAACCTGGACTGTGTCTCCATCACTTCCAGAACGTCCAATGCTGTCGTCAGTCACTGGTACTGTCGAAGGAAATGTTAAAAGTCCCATTAGTCTTACAACCTACTGAACTGGATCCGGAAGAAGAGCACTTGTACTCTCACTGACCTGGACTTCTTGTGCTAATCCCTCAACTTCCTCAACCACTTTAGGAGAGACGACGAGCCAGAGGCACAACGAGTTTCCGCACAAAGAAAATAAAAAAAAAAAATTAAAAAAACCTACTTTTTATAAGAACAGTCACGCTTGCTTAAGACATTTGAGTTCAGCTTCTGGGAAGCAAGACTTCATATTACTGTAGTCTTATAGTAGATACAAACCAATGTCATTTCAAATAACAGCCGTATGTATTAAAGGCCAGGCAAAAGAAGACTGTACAAATTTCTGCCAGGATGATATTTGAAATTCTAAAAACGGTACAAATAACAACTGTGACGTAAACACCTGCTGAGTTTGATTTTTTTAAACAGTGATGGTTGTAAACTCATATGGCTACTGAGGTTATTCTAGCTAGAGTCCTTGTTTTTCTCACCACTACTATCTTAGCATATAGCTAGCCTTCCTGATGAGCTTATTTAACAAATTCCTCTCCGCTGCAAATTAGCTGCTGCTAGTCTTCAGGAGCCTCCCCTTGCACTTCAAAAGTTCTCGCGTCTCCTTAGTAGATAGTCTGCTCTGACCAGCTAAAGAGCATCGGTGCTGTGACTCCGGTCTGGTTTATTGTTTAGGAGGAATTTACCATCTCCAAGTCAGTTTCCTGACCGGTGAGTCCGTGCCCAAGGAAATCCACAATCAGCTCATTGGTTTAACCAGAAGAAAATCAGTTCTCCTAAAAACTGAGTCAGAGGCTAAACAAAAATGAACATAACTCTTTATTTCCCATTTCAATTTAAAGGTTCATACATGGGTAGGGAGATACTGTCCAGCAGTGCACAATATCACACAAAAGGAACAATGACAAACATTGTTCCTTTACCTTTCACTAAAGGAACAACGTGTTACTGAGTTTTTATCTGTTATATAAAATCCTAATAAAATGCACAGAGGTTTGTGGTGTAATGTGTTTGAAACGCATTACATAATGTCTTTTAAAAGAGGAAACCCCTTCTTTTAATGGCAGAAAAGCTTTGGCAAAAATAGCCAGAAGTACAAACAGGTACGAGTTTAATGTAGTGCTAGGCTAATACCAAGTATGGAAACTCCTTTATCCTTTGCTATAACAGACTGTAAAGATCTGTTTGGCAAAGTAATATAAACAGACATTTCAGGAAGAATTTGGATCTCTACTTTAATTTTCCCCAAGACCCACATTTGAATCCCAAACCTGACTTAGAAAAACAATGTCCTGAAGGATATTTAACATCACTCTCCGATTCTGCGGCATAGGTCTTCATTATCCCCATTTTCAACTATACTTAACTCCGATGCAACAATTTCCTGAGTAAATATAATGATTACATCCATTTCCTAAATACGTATTTGCAATTACATTTAATTCCTTCCCCAGAAAAAGAGACCATTGTGTCTGATTTTTACATTTACTCATTTTTCCTTTTTTTGTGTGTGCTAACATAAATTCTTTACGGTTCACACAGACACACATTTATCCCGCTTAAATCAATATAATGCTGACAAACCACCACTTCCCGTCCAATCAAATTTGTTCTCCATTATAAACCTTCTGTTATGAGCTGCAGAAGTTGTGTTTACACAGCTCAGAAAGAAGGATTAGTTTGGGGGAATTTACAGTAAAGCAAGAAATCTCCGAGTACTTTTGTAATTTGGATCTAATAAACACTTAGAGGGTGTAATGAATGCCTCTTTTGCTCGATTCCACCACTTTCTTGATGATTGAAACACGGCGACACGACAGAAATGTCATCATGTCGCCAACATTAAAATTAAATCTCTGAAGCGACGGTTTTTGTTCATGTTAGGAGCTGTTAAGATGTCTCCCAACAGGAATATGAAAGTGATTACACGAGGCAACGATCACTGCAACTGGAGAAAACAGAAGCTGGTTTCTGTTTTAACTTAACGATGCTTTTGTTTCCCCCTGCGAGTGTATCTGCGTGAACGCTCAGAAGTGGTGAGATAGCTTGAAATGAATTCATTTCTCAATTCATCCCTGAGGAGTCTAGCGATTTTGTGCCTGGTTGAGTGTGTGTTGGTTGGATTCTGCCCATGTTTGTCCAGATGCCAGTTATGAGTTCATTAACCAGCGAGTCTATCCATTAAGATGTGAGGGATTGTCTTGGCGCGGCAGACTCTGATTGAAGTTAGCATTAAAAACGCATCTTTCTTCTACTGCGATACAAGAAATAGCCAGCCTCAACACTTAGATTATCCTTACAGAGTAATTACCGTCAAACTGTTTTTCCGCTCTGGATTAGACTTTTTTTTATTTAATTTTTTTTATAACATTTAGGGACTCAAGCAAAAAGCAGTTCCTTCCCGAAACAAAATTATTTCTCAGAGAAGAGAAATGACTCGAATTCGAGCATGCCTGGAAGGGATGCATGGATCATCTCCGTTTTTGCTCCGGTTCAGTGTTCAGGCTGGAAGACTCCAGGAGGACCCGATATCCTTTAAGGGAGCCTTTTCATCACCTTCAGAGATCAATGTGTTTTCCTCTGGCAAGGGGCTGAGTGCGAGGATACTTGAAACCCACCCTGTTAGCTGCACACTGCAATTATTCTTCCCGCAGCGCTGACTGCGGTCGTGATGGAGGCAGAACACACTCCCTGATGAGGCGAGGTCGGTAATAAGCCGATCGATCAGCCAAGTCGCGTCGCTTTATTCTGGGGGCTAAACTGGCACGGCCGGCTCTCCCGACAGCTCTGTCAGAAACCTCTGCTGTGTCCTTAGCACATCCAGCAGCTCAAAATACAGCTGCATGAGATGGGGTGTGACTTTTGGGGAGGCTTAAAATTATTAGCTGTTAAATTTCAAAACGCGCTGTTCTGAAAATGAAAGAGATGAGACGGGCTTGGCTTGGCCCGGCCAAGGTGTAATCCACAATGGAAATTAATGGTTTCTTTTGAGTGTTAACCCGGTTATGTCTTGGCGTTCCTTCACAACGGATTCCAGAGCCTCTTAAGAAACCACTAAACCAACGAAAGTTAAAACTCTTGCAATGATTTTGAAGTAATCTAAAGTCTGATCTCTAAAGAAACAATCATCTTCCACCTGTGCCTTTCCTCCAATTACTAAAATCATAGCAAACAACCGACCGAAGTCCAAAGATCTTAAATCGGATTTTGTGATTTGTACAACCGATACACAATGCTCTTAAAATTAATGTAATTCATCAAGTGAAATTTTCTCTTTGAGCAAACAGCAAACCTTCTAGTTCTCCCTCAGGAGCATTGAATTCCGCATTTAATCAATGGTTAAGACCTCTGATTTAGTACTGTTGAAACTAATCTCCTTTCCTCACTCGACTATAAAATGCTCATAGATGTAATGGCTTCTAAACAAGAAGGCTGAAACATCAAACCTCGTTTATCTTTCAAATGGCCTTTAGAAAATGACATTACATTGTGTTATTCTGTACAGATGCAAAGGGATATCTTCAATTGTACGTACAAGCCTTGGAAGTTTATTGTATCGATATTTTGTGCAAAACAGTGCATAACTGTTTTTATTGTTTTTGTTTTTTTTTTTGTTTGTTTTTTACAAATACCTGATCTGAAGAGTGTGGCATGCATTAAAAATTCAACTCACCTGCATTTAAAACTGAACCATTTTTAGCTGCAGTTACACCTGCAATCTATTTTTAAACAGCTTTTCATGTCTGAGATGTTTTTGTGCATTATCCTTAGTAAAATAAATCTAACTCAGTCAGATTATAATGACGGTATCTGTCACAGATTCTCAATTGGATTTAGATCTGTTTTCTGATTGGTTCACAGTAGTTTGAGCTAAACTTTTCCACTGAGCCTCTGGTTGTACGTTGGCTTTGTTGTTTAGGGACTTGAACAGCTTGAACAGTGCAATGACATCTACCCTATAAAAACAACGTTAAGTTCAAACTGCATATGAATCTGCAAACTAGATGCTTTTAAATATAGGCAATGTGACAGCAGTGAGTCTAAGGGAATTCTTTAAGCAGTTTCTTGTGCAAATGCAGAGATTGCACCGGCTGCTGCTGATTAAGCTAAGATAAACGTAAAGGGTGGAATATCTATAAGCCATTCATGTATAATTTATTGAAATAATGAGGGAAAATATTGCCAAATAAGCAGCTTTATGCCACTTCTTCCCTACTGAGTGTTCCTGACCTGGTTAATGAATTCACTGCATAGTGATAGTTCTTACCACAATATGTAATTGACCACATTTGCGACGCATTTACACATGATTGGACCTGTTAGTACCCCAGATTTAACATTAAACTGTACCAAATAATGAGCTGATGTTACTCTTTTCACATTGTTACAAGCCAGTGATCCATTTAAGAGTCTCCTGCCTTTCTGCCAGCATCTCCATCTGCCCGGTTTGTTTCTGTCCCCTGACAAAGTTTATAGATGGATTGTGTGCGAACTTTGAAAGAGATGATACTGAGATTAGATTACGCACAGACACACTTTATTTATTAATTAATTAATAATTAATTAATTCTGGTAATAACCAGTCTAAAAGGAAGGTGAACGCAAATGCACGCATTTGTTTGAAGAACAAAAAAACCGTTGAATACAGCTTCCTAACGTCACATTCCAATAAAATACAAGCTTGTGGTTGCAAAATGTTAAAAAGTGCAAGACGGCTAAATGCTTTTGCAAGGCACCGTGAAGTGGGTTCAGACACAGTCCTGTACCTGCTGACATGACTGCTGGCTGACCTTATCCACACCAGGAATGTGTGAGCCAATATGCAAAACGTGCATGAGTGTCTGCGGTGCGAGAGGCGGCAGATTTAAAGAAGCAGAGCTGCTTAGTATGGACCACAAGGCCTCAAGCTGCTCAAGGACAGTCGCCGCAGTTCAACACAGATGAAATCACTACAGAAAAATAATAACTGCAGTCAAGTGAAACGTGTTATTAGGATTCAAAACTATATTACTGGACTTCCATGTGATGTTTTCAGTTTAAGCGACCGCACACTTTTAACACATTAAGGTTAGTGAAATTAAAGAAAACCGCCACTTCCTGCATAGTGAGAAGTACCGTGCAAGCTGGCACTTCCTGGGGGTAAGAAATGGTGTTTTCATATTTCGCGAGGTCAGGTGTTTCCAACAACCACAACGCTCTTTTCCTATAAGCCAGTCAAATTGCCCCCACAGCTTGCAACGGACCTGGAAGTGGTAACTGTTGAGGGGTACAGCATCTGTACAAGCCAAATACTCTCTTAACCTCTGTTCTTCCCCGAGGAAACCATGGAGCCCCAGCCTGCTAGCTGCTGCTCATCTGCTCCTTCCCATCAGTAAGAGTAAAGTCTGAGCATTTCCTCTGACAGCTTTGATACGTCCTGCATCCAATCCTGCAGCTGGAAAAACTACCACAGTATATGTGTATGTCCTGATGAACTGCGCCAAGTCCCAGTTCCATGGCGAGTGAACTCACCAACCGCACTAATGCTATTTAGTTAATAAGTTATTTCCCACACTAATCTGTTAATTTGCAGTTTACCAGCCCAGGGTTCTCCATATCCTCAACTATGCTTTTACTTAGTCAATCATGATGGTTCCAGCAAAAGTTTTTGGGTGAAAATTACATGTATGAAATCCAAATTGTACATACATGCTCACAATTTCTTTTGGTTAAATGCTGCCTTAGCAAGTTGAACCGTTAGCAAGCTTATAAAGACATCAATAAAATTTGTTTCTGAAACGCATATGTGGAATTGATAGCACTACTGTTAATTGTTTTGTTTAGTTTTTTTTTCCTGAGTCAAATTTTCTCCAAAGCTTGAACACTGACTGGGCTTTAAGTTTAGACTGTGATTTTAACAACAAGGAGGTTTTTCCTTATCTTTCATTAATCTCAACACTTGCAATTCATCAGTACATCTGGCAGCAAAACAGACCCTCACCTTGATGCTACCACCAGCATACTAGACAGATAGTGGAATGTTATCAGGTTTGTAGTCAAATTACTGAGTCTTTGTCTTCTCTGAAAATGAAACAATTTCCACAAGTGATTTGGCTAGTCTATGTGGGGAGCTGCTGGTTTCAGTCATGTTTATGTTATGACAGGTAAGAAAATGTCAAATGTCTGGTTATGGCCTCCCTGAACCTCAACCCTAATGAGAAATAGTGACTACGTTTAAAAGCCAGGTCCATGTCAGGAAACCGAGGAATTAAAAAAAAAATCTCTAAAAGTCATCAAATATCCAATTAGAATTATATGAGAAGTTTATTTATTGCAACAGGTGCAACTTTGTAAATAATATTTAACCAGATGTCAGGGGTGTTGTACATATTTGACAATGCATCTACATGTTTTAAGTGTATTAATGAAAATCTATGAAAATGTCAAATAGGTGCAACCCAATTTCTTATTTTTCCACTTTCGTTAGTTGTATCGTTTTTAATCTGAAAAGATTCAAGTGCATCATTAAAAGCTCAAACTGAAAGTCAAATTCCTGCCCGCTGCTGTAAATGAGCTTTACTTGTGTTTTGACTGATCTATGATGGATTACGTTTTCCACAGTTTGAACATCCGGAGATGAGGTCTTAAGTCAAAGACAGACAGACTTGTCAAAAGAAAAAAAAAAGATATGACTGATAGTCTGGTCAAATATGACTACAAATCCATCCAACTATGTTCTAAACCTGGTTATCCTTGCAGGGAAGCCAGCGCCCATCCCTAGTGGCCATTGGGTGAGAGGTGGGGTACGGTTTGGACAGTTCTCCAATTCATCACAGAGGAACAAGACATAAAACCCACGCACACTCACCTAAAGACAAGAGAGCCTTCAAATAACCCAACAGTCATATTTTTTTGGACAGTGGGAGGTAGTCATAGTACCCGGAGGGAAGCCACACAAAGGTAAATTGTGCAAACTCCACAGGCAAGGATCTGAAACACGGATCTTTTTGCTGCAAGGCAACAGTAAAATCTGGAGTCTAAACTTTATAGCATATTGTTTGAGGCAAAGATTTACTGAAGACTATCAGCAGTTTAGAAAACTTGGATTTCATCTCAACTTAAAAAGCTCCACTGAGTGCTCAGAAAATGCCCTCACTAAAGATGAGAGTCAATTTAGTCCTCTACTGGTTTCTGGCAGCAAAAAAAAGGCTCAATCCATTTTTCCCCCCCCATTCACATATTCGCTGAATCATAAAATCATAGCACAGCGTGTCCTTTCAGTAGTGTTTAATCTCTCAAAAGACTCGCTTGTTCTGTTGAAACTGTGGAGCTAAAAGTAGCAACATTTAAAATATCAAACGTTTTAACCACAACTGTAACCTGCATTCCCTTGTTCACATGTTCTCACATTAAAAACACAAACTTTAGCGTATTACGTTGGGAGTTAATGTGATAAAGCAACCCAAACTGCCAAATCGTCGTGAAGTGTAGGGAAAATTGTGGATGTAATGCAATCTTGGTACAAATGCAGTCAATCTCTGAAGATTATTGTCAGAGAACAATAAAAATCATGAAAATTACCAGACAGGACAGGGTTAAAGCTGCACTGAAGTTCAAAACACAGTTATGAAACAATATTCCATATACATCTTTTCCCTACATTTCACAATTTTTCACCATTTTGTCCAACTTTCACCAGTAAAAATTCAATATAATACACCAAAACTGTGGGAAGGTCTCTAGGGGGGTGATACCATCTTGAAGCTCTATAAATGGGAACTTCAAACCTTTAAATCATTAAGTCGGAAATAGCTTGTGGAGACTATTGAAAACAATCAAATTACACAACTTCGAAGCTGTCATAACCACTCTGAAGAAAAAAAAAAGCAGAGTCAATTTTTGGGACGATGCTGAAAGCTTTAAGTGTCTCAGTCTGAGAAGCCTCTGTGGGTCTTCAGTGGAAACAAAAACAAAGTGTCATCATCGAGATGTCGACCGAAGTGTCAGCCAGCTCTGTTTATTTTCATAAGCCCAGGAATTCCCTTCCATACGCATAGCGATGAGCTGCAATTCTTCAGGAGACAACCTTGAATCAATACAACTGTTCATTTCAGGCATAAATTCGGCAGCGCTTTCAGATTTATTCTAAAATCAGTGCTTGGTTGTAATAATATATCTGGAACTCCCAGCAGGCGGCTGAGGTATAAATTTAACTTGGAAAAGTGACTCTAGAAAAGTTAACTTTGAACAGTGGATGCAAAAAGCTTACTAACTTAGGTGAATATTTTAAAAAAACATAAGCCAAAGTTTCAAACAGGAACTTCTTATTAAGTCACAGCTGTCAACGATCAGCTTTAAAGCTCAGCTGATTGGCAGTACTGGACAATTACAATTACAATTTATTTTTTGTTGTTTTTAATAAAAATATTAAAGAAAGAAAGGAAGGAGTGATATCTATTGCTCTACCTTTCAAATGGTTTTTAATTGACATTTTTATTACATCACATTTTATCAGGGATGGGAAAACGGTAGAGCTACGTTCTCCAATAAAAGGCAGAGGGAGTGACATCACACGCACAAATAGGAAGCTGCAGCTGTCAATACAGTCTCTCTTCCACTGTTATCACTACAAGAAAAAAGCACTTAGATTGTAAAGAGTAATCAACAAACTAGAACAAAAAAATAGCACCATATAATACAGTCTTCTAAGCTGTGCTCATGAAAACAAGCTGCACAGCTTGCTGACTCACACCACTTGTAGAGCTGATTAAAATTAAAGACGCTCTCCCAACAACAGGTTTCAGGAGTTGAGTTTAGCCAGGGAATCCTTTTCCTTTCTTTCTTCTTTTTTAAAGATTTTATCTTGGCTCTTGAGGCCTTTATTGGACAGCACATTTAGAGGACATAAGAGGGGAAGACATGCAGCAAATGGCCCCAAGGCTGGGAATCGAACATAGGAGAACCGTTTCGATAACTACACACTTCTGCAACCGAGCCACCCAGCGCCCTCATCGGGGACTCAGATAAAAATCATTATTACTTATTTTACACTCAAACTTTGAATAAGTTTCAGGGGGGAAAAAACCACAGAGTAAGCTTTCTACTACTTCTCAGTTGTGAATCTTTCATCACCGGAGGAGCAAAGAACTTTAAGTTCAAAGATGTGCGGCACACGCCAACATGCAAATATGAAATCACTTTGTACCCAATAGGACTTTTAGTTATCAAAGTGACTAGCTCGTTTTTAGGGGGGTTTTTTCCCTGGTGGATAAAAGTAAATCATGCTATGTCTGCGGGCGTGTAGGACGAGAACGCTAGACATCCTGAACAAAATGCCACAGGATAAATAACAGATTTTCTTTTTCTCTTGAAGTTTCACAGAAAAAGCAATCAAAGTGTTTTTTGAGTGTGAAGTCGACTTTTCCCTCAGCATCATATTTCCTTCGCATGTGTCAGTCAAACTGACCAAGTCAAAGGTTGTGGGAGGAGATGAAGGGGAGCCAGTCCTCTGGGGATGAATAGTAATCCTGACCTGTAGTTTCAGGTGGTCAGAGGGCCACCGTAAAGCTGGTAGAGGGGCCCCAGATGTTCATTAGAGCGCGTTGTTTCTAGACATTTAATCCTAAATTTCTAAAGCTTTTTGGACAAAGTCACCCTTAATGTAACTTGTATTAATGCAACACGTATGTCAAATGGAGAATTTAACAGTCAGGCCTTATCAATATCCTCATGAGTATTCCCGAACATTTGCAGAAAAGCGATAAAATTCAATCTTGTGACCAGAAGGCTGAGAAGTTTAAATCCCCTGATAGTCTGTGAAAATAAACCCTGTGCTGAGAAAGTTAAATGCATCAAACCATTACCCTATCCCCCTTTTTCTCCACTTTAATTTCAAAGTTCCCCTGAGCAACCAACTTAACCCCCAACTGCGCCGCTGTAGCATCCAAGCAGACGAATAAAGTGCTGCGGTTTCCTGGGGCAGCTTGCGGGTGAGACTACAAAGCAGGCAGCTGCTAACAAGAGAGTCAGGGATGATTTCCCTTTCCAAAACCTATGCGACCGACTCAAAGCATTTAAAATGGTGTCCCCTGTACCTTCAAAGTGTAGCTCTTAAGCCATGTCAAAATTCAAGCGCCATTTGTCCCTCAAATACCTCAGACGAATAAGCCCTGGAACGGCAAACTGCTGTTTTAAAATATTATAGCAAAGCTTACAAAAATGGCTGGAGGCATTTTTAAAAAAAAATTTTATAGCACAGATGGGAGAGCTTGTCAATCTTCTCGCCTAGGTCTTGGCGAGAAAAGTAAGTCGCATTTCCAAAAACACAAGGCTACTAAGAATACAGATGTGTTACGAGCATCTTACGGACTCGGAGGGCTTCCGTATTTGAGAGGTAGAGAAACCATCAAAGAGGACAGACACTCATTAACAAATCATTGGACATTGATACAAACATTTCCACTAATACGGGATGTTTAAACGGAATATAATATTAGCAGGAAAGTTGGGCTAAAGTTGGCAAACAGAGAAACTGACTCAGAGTTATGTTTCTCCTGTGCTGCCATCTCTTCTCTTCTCTCCTCCCTCCCTCTCAGTTTTCTCATTCTCCTCAGTCAGAGCTACTCACATACTTGTTTCATCAGACCACATCACTAAAGAACCAGCAGAACTTATCACCACTGCCAGATTGTCCAGCATAGTTGCAATAATAAAACCTACATACCTGCTATTCTCTTAGACTGCCTGAACTTCTCTCACATCTCTGGTTCCTAGAATGACAACAAAATAACTTGGCGTCCTCAAGTCCTCTCTTGGTTTCTGGTACATCAATACATGCTGTGGGAGAACACTACCTGTCCCGTGGCTCGTTTTTATTAAATTCAAATTAGTGAGATCAACAACTGTCAGCAGAGACACGTCTACCCTAATATCAGCTGCTTCCTCGTCCCCTTCGTTTCTAATCACCCCTTCAAGGTGTAGCTCAGCTGGACCAGCAGGACTCCTAAAAGTGTCCAAATTGTCCAACTTCTTTCCTTGGCCATACAATAGCAGATTAGCCATACTTAAACAGCCTGTTCCGATTTTGGCCACATAAAGACACTGAGCTGCTCTCATCTAATTTTTCTCATCAGTCCCATAGGTGGTTGTTAAAAAACTCTGCTTGTCTTGGCCAAAACCATCCACCACAACTGTGCAATAAATCTTATGCCATAATCAAACTGTTTTCTTTGTGTTCATGTGTTTGAGCAGCAAAACAGATCTTACACCGTGAGGTAAAGGTCACACAAAACAAGCCTGCGGGTAGTTTAGCGGTATTCATGCTCCGAGAAGCAGTGCTAAGCTTCAGAATAATGGAAAAAAGAGAGAATATTCTTGAGTTACTTCTTTTTTCCCCACATACCGCAAGGTAGTGCAGTTTTAATAAGCTTGTGAATGAAGCAGAAATAAAGTTCAGGGTGTAAGCACCTTTCTTTTTTTTTGGCCATGGAAATTGGGTTGTTTGAAAATTTAGAGCCAACAAAAGAAGGTTATGAGAAATTTACAGATGCTTTTAATGAAGCTTGACAATAATCCACTCTTACGTAGCTTGTAATGCAATGAGTGAGATTACAGGAGATCAAGCCTCTGAATCCATTCAGTTTCTCCCATAATCACAAGGACACACGCAAGATTCAATTAGTCCTGCTCCTCTAGCCTCTGTAACACGGAAATTGCACACCAGACATGGAAACCTCCAGCGCCTAATGACAATTATTTACAAAAGACATTCAAGAAGGCAGGCAAACAATGCCAAGCAAACTAATAGCCATGTCTAACGAAGAATGGGGTCAAGATTGGTTTGGATAAACAAGACCAGCAGTGCAGAACCGGCTGTTTTAATTAAAAAGTTTACAAGAAACCAGCATGCTATTTCCAGGCCACCACTTTGTTCGGAGAAAGGTAATTTGATGCAACGTGACAGGTGACTTTCTGGATGATTAAAGTGATTTTTTGAAAAACGCCCCCAATTATTGCACATTTATACCAAACAGGAAAAGAAAAAAAAGCTGCACATACAGAATTAGTGTGCCATTTCATTTTTTTTTCTCTCTACAATGGGTCTTTTATGTCTCCAAACCACTGGATGTTTGTTGCCGTCGCTTGTCGAGAAGCTCTCGTTTAATCTACAAACTACAAAGCGTTTGGTCACTTCATTAAAAAGAAAAAAGACAGAACTGGGCAGGACTGAGGAAACTCCTCTTTTTTTCTGGATAGAGATCATATTTGCTCCTCTGACCAAATACTGTAACTAGTGTCGCTTTGAGCCTCCTGCTCTTTCACTTTACAAATGCTAAATGAAAATAGGGTTAGACATTTTATGGCATATGAATGTTTCCTTATTTACAGTTGCAGACCGCTGGAGCTTTAGCCAGGCCGCACTCGGGACACTTTCCTCCCACTGAAAGTAAAAGCCTATTTGTGGTGCGTTATTGTCAGAGATGATAATAGACAGCGCTGCTAATGAAGTAAAAATTTCCACTGTTCCACGGTTTGTCCGGTTTAATTAACCATCTAAAAGGATATTAAAGTTTGACTAACTGCGCCACCTTTATGGAGACCTCATGTCTTCAAACAATCCAATCGTCCTCCCTCAATTGGACTCCGTTCTGGGAATGGAGTGGGCTCAGCCTCTCCGACAGGTCACTGATTGTAACTCTGCTGAAGTCAATTATTCGTATGAGTGGCAGCATGCTGTTCGCATTACAATCTCCATGTTGCGCCATTTATTGCTGCCTATATTCCATGAGAACTTGTGCTGTTTTGGACGCAGATGAAAGGGATTCCGGCGAATTACCGTACTCCTAAAGAGGAGCGCAATTATTCGCATTTGAAGCCTGCGTGTGAAGACGCTCCGCTGCAAATTCAGCAGAGAGCCATCTCGGACAATTTTCTGCGAAATATATCAAAACCTCTGGAACCACGTGAGGCTGTGTGTCGCTCTGGCGTGCGGCGCGTTGTCGTCCGCATGTGCTGCTTGGTTAACTCTGTGTGATGTTGTACGTGTAACACCTACTCTGGCAGCCTGTGTTTTTCCACAGGCTCCACTTTATCAATCATTGCAGAGAAGGGGAAGGGGGGGAGAGGGGTTAAGTCAGAGTAGAGGCCCTGAGCTGCGTTTTTAAAGGATGCTTGCTAAAGTGGTTGTGATTTACGTAAACACTGAGCATTTACAGATGTGCGTTATTGAAAGCAGGCCACGGAGATTTTAATCTTCAAATGTTTTTTTTGCCGTACAGTATCATCTATTAATCTAATTTAATTATGGGCTAAAATGTGCTTATCAAATCTTACTTGAATAAATTTTTAACTCAATTGTGACATAATGACAAGAATCTTGGTTTTTGTTCTTTTTTTACTACTTAGTTGGCTGATAAGATTGTTATGAAATACATACATTATTTGTTGGGAATGGTGCCCTGAATCCTGTTGAATTCAAAGCCAAACATTTTCCCCGACAACATTTCTCTGACCAAAAAGCATTCGGGCCAAAAAATGCCTCCGTGTCTGTGTCTACAGATATCAGACAACCTGGCAAAGAATCTAGTCCAAACTGGATCTTTAGGCACTTTATTATCAGCAGTTCACAATGATACTTTGATTATATTTACTAAGTGAAACGAATTTAACCCAAAAGACTATTTGAGTGATTTTTATCTTGACTGGCCCTGACCAGTTGAAAATTCAAACATGCAATTTGTTCATTAAATGCAGCTTTATAAAGCATTACTTGTCATAATGTAGGTTTGCAGCAGGAGCCAAAAATACAGACCTCACAAGTAAGAACTGGTGAGAAGGTAATGAACATGATGTACATGGAGACTACAGGGAGTGACAGCAGAGTGACAGGAAGCAACGAGAGGATCTAGCAGAGAGTGACAGTAAATGAGGAGCGAATTTACTGAGGAGCTTGATTACTGACAGGTGGCTGATTAGAAACCAGGTGCAGCTGTGAGGGGAGACCAGGCAGGCTGACTGAGGGAAGGAGATTATAGAACCAGAAATTAGCGGAAGGAGAAACACACAACAACCTAAGGGGGCTGGGGGAACGAAAAAAAACCCAACTAATCTCAAGGAAGAAAAATAACTCTGCTAAGTATGAGGAATTTAATAAGCATAAAAAAGCGTAAACAATGAAATTATCAAAAGTGAAAACACAAAGACAAACTCAGGAAATTCAAACAACCAGACAGAACCATGAGCCCACCTGTTTAGAGCTGCATTTGAATCATTATAAATGTAACACTGACCAATATGTTTGGTGTGTGTTGATTACTGCATGAAATGTGATATACAAATAAACATCATTGAACACTTTTCAGTGAGGAAGTTGTTACAGATGGAAACAGATTCATTGTTAGTTATTTTAAAATATCAGCAAGGTATTTAAAAATGAAGTCACAGGAAGGCAAAATGTGCAAGACTTTTTGAAAGAGAAAATGTTTTTTTTAATCACTTTGATGTTGACATTTCAAAAATGCGCAGGTCTAATTACGCAAATTATTCAGCAATTAGAAAGCGGTTGAGCATTCGAAGGTTTTGGCTCCAGTTGACTAAAAGGAAACATGGCTCAGATAAAGAAGCTGTCAAATGAGAAGCATTAAAAGGATTATTAAACTCTACCCAGAAGGTAATGTAACTGAGAAAGAAACTACAAAAAGGGAGAAAAAAATGGAAAGTAGTTACAACAAATGGGTAGAAACAGTGATCAGTATTGGTCAGCAAACTATAAGTGATTGCAAATGTGGATTTGGAAGCAGCAACGTTAAAGGAAAAAAGTTAAACCAGTAGATATAAAAAAACATTTCCAGCAGGCTTACGAAAAGCACGGACAGCAGACGACTGTCCATGCTTGAGTGTAATACTCAGCCATGCAAAGGGATGAAGTTGGAACTTCTGTTCAGTGCAGGTCCAATAAAAATATACAGAGATGAGTCTGCAAATGATAAGTACATTTCCACAGATGCTGATGACATAGTATTTTATATCAGGTAACAGACCAGTGGGAATATAAGTCATCACCTCTACAGTCTACTCACGGGTGGGCACAGAAATATTAGTCACTAAACCCAGTCTGGATGAAAACCTTCACTCTCCCCCTGAACTGTTCTTGGGACACTTTGGCATTCTCCTTCTCTCACTAACAGCAATGTTTTTTCAGACTTGGTTGACTGTTCCTCTTTATTGGCTACTTCTAACCATCATCCACACCAATTGTTGCAATTGTGACAGTTGTAAAGGCTGTAAAAGTTGGTGTAAATAAAAGAAAACATGGAAAGGTTAAGAAAATATTCCACTGTTTAAAAAGAGAAATCCCCTCTTCTGTGTATACTCTACCTCTGTGCTGACTTAAGTTAGCCAAGGTCACATGTCATAGCGATTGTCATAATTGCGACGGCTGTAGAGACTACTTGAAATTGACAGATGTAAATATATACATAAAAAAACATGTAAAGGCTAAAACATATTCCATAAAACTCCAGTAACATATCCAGAAAAGGCTCTCTTTGACTCAGATGAGAATCTTGTTTCCCCCAATGCAACTTATTTGAAAGTAAAGATTTTAAATGGACTTCCAGGCTCTTAGTCACTAAAGGTTTGTCAATTTTTTTAGGTTTTGTATAATTATCTCAACAGAAACACTTGGTTTTGACTCCACATTTTAATCTAAATCTTGGACAACTAATTAATACACGCCGTTAAAAAAACAAAACAACAAATGTGAAGTAAGACCCTGAGGTCCTCACACAGAGTTTGAAAACTTTGAGACACATATCCAGGTAAAAGTCCTTCAGAGAACCCAATTTCCATTTTCACCTGCAGTAAACATGAGGGGGTGTCGTCCTGCTCTTCAATGCAGCGACTGTGTCAGAAATCATTAATAAACATTTCCAGGTTGCCTACAGATTTTTCTAGTGAGAATTTTCCAGTCTCAACTTTCCAGAGTCCCCAGACCTTCACCTTCGTTTCAAATAAATAACATACTGCAGTAAACTAAAAATCTATGTCAAAAATGAACAAGGAAGGAAGGCAAAGAAAGAAAGATCACAAGAGAGGTGGAACAACAAGAAGCACAAAAAATAATTAAAAAATGAATGGGCTTTGGAAAAGGTGGAAAGAAAGACCAAAGGAGAGCAAAGTTGTAAAATTGTTTTGACATTAAAAAGGAATAAAGTATGGAATTGCAAATATACATTTCCAATACCATATTATTTTTCTTTATTCACGACTTACCCACTTGGGACAAACATTAAAATCAAATTTGATATTTTTATGTTTTAAGCTTTTTCATACTAAGTATGAACACTGCTTCTAAGCAGAATTAGAATTTAATAAGCTAAATTTGTTACCCTATTTTTGAAGTGTATGTTGTAATTGAAACTCCTGCTTTCCATAATGTTAACCAGTTAAGAAAAATGGTGCTTCGCTGTTATGTTGGAAAACTGGATTCGACATCTCACCACCAGCGCTGTGCTCTATGCCTCACTAAGTTTTGTAATGGCCAGTTTCACTTCTTTCCACAATCAACACCACTACCATTTCTAATAAAGCTTAAGAAACTGTGTTGCTGTGGCCTCAACCCAACGCAGAAGCGCTCACCAGCATGTACCAGTGGAAGAATACATTTTCTTTCCAAATATACACCATTTAAAACATGGCAAAAATGTCTTTTTGTCCAGATGGCCAAGGTAATAACAAATTTTAAACTGCATTTGAAGCCACTCTACAAGAAACCCACAACAATGGTTTCCACATAACTTTTTTACTGACCATGCAAAAATAAGGTAAGTGACGTTTGCTTCATTTGGGAAAGTTAACCGAAGGCTCAATAGGACTGTGTCCATTAAATTTCAGAACATTGTAAATTTGACCAATTTTAATTAGGCTTACTTGGTTTATTGTGATCATTTATGTGTGAAACACACTAAGGTAGTAACACTTTGCTTAGCTTAAGCACAGTAGGAAAGGAAAACTGACAGATTGCAGCCAGCTGTGAGGAAGGAGGAGCGTAAAAGAAAAAAGTAATGTGAAAAAAAAACCTCACAGTAACAAACTCCCAAAAACAAAATTCATAGACCATGACCTGTAAATGTACAACAGACCCCTGACTACTGGGGCTCCTGTACTTGTAGATTCACCATTTTCTGTGGAACAAACATCTAAATTATTTGCGGATTTGTGGATTTGTTTTTCATAGAGCATATCTGAAATATTCAAAAGAATCTGCAACTTTGCAAACATAAATACCTATACCCTTAAGTGTGCAAAGCTATTTGATGGGCTATTTTCTGGCGTTGGTAAACCAGCTAATTTCAGGAGCGCCATTTAACCCTACAGATACAGAGGTGAATGAACAGATACAGTCCAGATTTTTCAGATTTTTCCATTGTATAGCTATAAATGCCAATGTATTTAATTGGGGATTTAATGGAATATATCACAAGGTAGTGCATAACACAGATGGAAGGAACATAACATAAAACAATATGAAAATGTATTTGTTTCACTAATGGCTTTATAAAAAAAATTGAGGTCTTCATGCAACATCTGGATTTCTACTAAGATTAAATTGCATACAGGTGGAATTCATAAAATAAAATCTAATAAAACACATAAATTTTAACTGTAACACAAGAAGATAACGGTTAAAAAACGATGTGAGTATTTCTGAAAGGTGCAAGTTTATGGTTTTACATTGACTTGCATTTACTTTATGACTGTTCCTCAAGTTATCATCTATTGTAAGACTCACCTCAATTTACAATTTGTCTTGGGATGTGCCAAAAAGCTGAGCTAAAACTGGATTATAAGCAATGAGCTATGGCCTTATTTTTATATTCAAAGTTTCAGTATTTTATCTAACTATCAGCAAGGAAATATGAGTGTGAGTGTATTTTCCCAGAACGTTTAATCTCTAAGAATTTCCTCTTTGAATCACTGGCTTACTTCCAGTAAGCCTGATGAATAATACAGACAGCAGCACAGCTCTATGGTCCAGAAAACCTAGAACCTAGCTGGTTTGTCGCTCCATGGAACTGTGAATTGCTGCCTCAAAGCATGAACAAAAGGCCAATTGTTCAGCTTCTGTACAATCCGTAAACAGCTCAGTTCTTACCCTGTCAGACAATAAGATGAAGGACAAGAGAGTGACCGAGCCAGAAGACATTACGCATGTGAAACGTTACCACAGAGGGCAACGGTCTCCCAAATCCCCACACATGAAACGCGCTCTTGACGATTGCGTTGTGCGATTTGTCTGGTGGGTAGCTGGAGTCACGTCACCGGGCCATGCTAAATTTGTTAAGCTGCTAGCCAGATGATGCAAAGGAAAAAGAGGCGCGGCCAGGAGATGGGTGTGGGAATTTGAAGCTGCACAGGAGCTTCGAACCTCGGCAACCTGTCTTTGCTCAACGTTCACCCTGGTGACACAGACAGAGGCTCTGAGAGATGGAAAGGGGATGGAAGTGGATCTGTCTTTAATCACTACACAGTGGCAACCTCTGGGGAAATTCCTCCTTTATAGCAGAACAATTCTTCTAATACATTTATCCCACCGTTGGATGGTTTACGTTAAAGCAGGAATCCGCATTAAGGAATGTGTCATTTTCTACTTAGTAACTCTGTGAAAGTCCACATTCGACTTAAAAGTTGCCTTTTTTGCCATACACATTTTTTTTATGCTTTGTGGTACAGGATTGTACAATAACTTTAATTTCAATTCTCAATTCAACTTCATTGTGTTCATTATAGCAAATGGAAGGTTTGCTTGGATGTAAGATTTACAAGCAATATTATTTGGAGCTCCAGTTCGCTAACTAGCACTTATGCTAACATAAATGATAACATTTAAACTCACCACTGATTGCTTCAATATCACTGGATTTTTTTACTACACTGGAACTGACAGCATTATTGGTACATAGTTAAAAACTGTGAATTTATAAGATCCCCTTGAAAAACACCTAGAACTGCCTATTTTGGTACAGAGCCGTGAATTGCCGGAGATCCATGTTACACCGTAACACCATTGTTCAAGTGTACATTTTCAACTTTAATACTTCTGCTAATTTAAACAAGCATTGAAATGCTTGACTTCTGTTTTTTTTGTTGTTGTTTTAGAAAACTGGCCAGTTAAATCCGTACGCTATTTAACATTAACACTGCTTTTGCTCCACAAATGTGATGTTACTCCAGCGTTCCTCTCGTTCAACTTTAAAGCACATCAAGCTAATAATTCATGAAATCATATTAAGACATCTGACATGGCCAGATAATTAACCATCTTCATGTTTGCCCTTGAAGATCCACTTGTTCCCGTCTCTACAGGTTCTCGGTTTTTGGATTGCTTTAAAGACTTATTTTAAGGGTAAGAGAGCAGTGATGGGTGACATCCTGAGTGCATTTAGAGGAAGCCAAATAGACAGGTGCTTCCCATGTTAAAGAAAGAAAAAAAACAGGACACTAGAGACTTAAGAGGGGTTAGGTGCTCCAGACGAGGTCACAAGCTGTTTTGACTTCACCACTCGACTTTCCTGAATGCTTTGACAGGTGGCGACAGCTGCGTGTGTAAGTGGGGTTTCTGTTTGGTTTTGATTCTTCAACTGGCAAATTATGAATAAAGACTAGTTGTGCATTCTAAAGCTGCATTTTTGTTTGCTTTTAATTCAACTACTTCACACAAATTCTCAATTGTCTTGAAGTGTAATCAAGGTCTTCTTACTAATAATTTCTAAAAATGGGGGAAACAGATAAAAATTTTAAGTACTAACAATTAAGTCCCATACAAACTACTACTATAGCAAACGGGCATGTTTAAAGAATACAATCAATTATGCAAAGGTTGAAATGTCTCTAATAAGTTTAGAGAAAGGGGTTTAAATGCATGTGTGATTGTTTATCAAACCACACTTTAAATTGTAGAATAAGTCTGCCTTGTCTACCCGGATCAGTTTCTGCCTTGCCACCATGGGAACAGGGATTTGTATCATACTGGGTCTCCAGCACTCAGTGGTCAGTGAGTTTGGTATGGGAGTAGTCTTTCCAAATTAAACATCAGTTTGTTTCATTTAAAAGCGTGGATTCAGAGGAGCGTGAAGTCATGGCAGGCAGACTGTGGCCAGCAGATTTGGTCAGACTTCCCTCAAACCGACCAAACATTGGTAGTTTTGTCACATTAGATTTGAAAACCAGATTGTATATTTTGTTAAGGACAATGCAAAGCAAGGCAGTCAGACGTCCAAGGGAAAAACTTTACATGGGAGCTGGAGCAATTGGTGAAGTTCTTATTTAACCTATCAGAAGTGCACCATTAAAAACACCATGGTTATGCAATGCTGTTAATTTCTTTAGAGTTGGAGACTAAAAATATAAACAATCTACATAATACGTCGTGACGGAGTCAAACGCAAGAGAAGACATGCAAACAGGAGTTTGGCATATTGGAAGGCGATGATCCAATATGTTGTTGGCAAGAGACAAAATAACTGGACAGGGAAGCAGACATGACAACAGAAAAAGACGGTGGAACCAGGACCAGGCAAGTCTCATTCACAGAAAAATGCAGCTGTGAGTGGAGCAAAACGAACTAGTGACAGAATGGCAATAACGCGAGGCTAACACTGATAACTGATCAAAGAAAACAAAGCAAAAACATTCAAAGCTGATTCAAATCTAACAAAATTCAATGCTCCGCAGGTAAGCTATTGTTTTTGTCATCAACACAAGTTTACATTCAGAGTATAACAAATGAATCCCTATTTAAAGTTAGGACTCATTACTTACTTACTGGGTCTTAAAATATAATTTCTCCGATGCGAGTCTCTGGCATATATTGGCAGGCATTCAGATAAGAATATTTTGAGCTTAATACTTCTATGTTTAGAGATGATTGTGTGGAAAAACAAGCTGTTGTGGATATTCCCAAAGGTCAATCAAAGACATTTTAAGGACACAGAGAGAAGTTTAAAACCAAATGTGTTCATGTCGAGTATAAACAATAGGTCTGCTTTTGACTTTTTTTAGCTTTTGTTCTCAGTTCCTGAAGCACAAACTAAATTAAATCATTTCTCTCTTATTGCAGTAATAATAGTTAGAAAAGTGCTCTGGAGCAAAATCCCTTACAAATTAATTAAACTCTATTCATCTGGCCTCTTTCTCTCCTCTAACTGCAGGCCACGTATGATTGATAAGGGATATTGCCCATTTAGAACGCACAAATCACAAACAGCAGTAAGTCAAATAAGCTGTGGGAAATGTGACTTCACATAAACTATAGAAAGCCCTATAATTCGTCTAGAACGAGCAATTTCCAGACAGTCACATCCTACACATATCCTGGGGAAAACAGACTTCAGTTCCTTACCATGTCCACGTTTGTTAGTAAGTATGACTGAAATCCCATTTCCCTTGCTGGAAACACCAAACCCATCCTGATGCTTCAATCCTTCATGGTAATTACTGCATTTTGTCTCCTGCTTTTTGCAGAGATAAGTCATGATAGTTCCTGGCAGAAAGTGCAGAGGACATACCGTTTCATCTGTCCTGTCCAATCCCATCTAATAACCAGGACAAAAGGTAAAATCATATTACACCAAGGTTTTGTTGTAACCATTATTAATATAGTGAAGGCACTTTTAAAAAAATCACTCTCCAGAGCTCCAAAAAAGAAGGAACATTTTATTCAGACAAAAGATCAGATGTTCAGCTCGGGCAGATAAACTTAAATATATTTTTTGAAGACGAGGATGCAAGCTCATCCTTAAAGCACAAATAATGACTTATGTTGTCTTAGACCATGTTTGACAGTTCTGGCATATAAAAAATAGAGAGAAATTATAGACTCACTGAATGTTGAGGAAAAAAAATGTATGATGCAAATCAGTGATGTGGATTTCTGAAACAAATACCTGTACAAGCATAATTATACAAATAAGTGTGCAGCTCTGTAACAAGCTCCTGGAAACATGGCACCACCAGGAGAGCTTTCAGATGAAATGATGGAGCAGATTATGAAACCCTGGAGAACAGGGACAAAGGTGATTGTTTCAAGACAGCCTTGTCTAAACTTTGGAAGAGGCAAAAAAAGAATCAAACACAGACAGAACAAGGAAAACAACCACTGGTCCACCATTACACCAGACAACGAAGCATTGTCTCTTAAAAAACTGAAATAGAAAAAAGGGTGTGGAAGGACTGAATGTTCATAACCAGTTCGTATGAAATCAGCTGAATGTTCACACACAGAGATGCCAAACACAGGAGGTTGTTTCTTAAAGAAAAGGAAGAAGGATTCAATAGGCTAAAGAGAAGCAGTCATGAATGCTGTGAGTGATTGGATCCCAAAGCACTTTTGGCCAGAAAGATGACTCTCAAATTGTTTTTTGTGGGGGGAGTTAGGCAATTTCAATGAAACATTCATAGACGACTGTCTGGAGGCAACTTCCACAGTCATTATTGATGTGGGGCTGCAGGTCAGATAAAGCACCAGGAGAGATGATCAGTGGGTGTTTACACAAGTATTCAACTCTCTTCTCTACGTTTATAGATGATAAAGTTGTTATTTAGGGTATTCAGTAAGATTTGTTCAAACATTTCTTAAGACAAGAAAGAGATAAACTTAATGTATTATCCAGCAAACACTTGTCTAGATCTCCATCCAAAGATAATTTATCCCAAAAAAGGGAAAAAGAAGGGTCCATGACAAGGAAAAATGATCTCTTAACTGTGCATGAGCACGGTATAACTGTTTTATGAAGAATATTGCTTCAATCTACAGTGCAAACTATTTTCAATAATAATACAGATGGAAATTAACAGATGGGTCGATGAGGAGGAGAATCTGCATGGCCAAATAGTGAAGAAGCAGCTAATCAAGCAGGAAAACACACAATGAAGTGTACTTGGAGATGAAGGCTAAACAGCAGACGGATTAGCTTAGCATTAGCTTAAAGCTGACCTGCATGAAACAATTACGTCGCTGTTTTATCTTGCTAATGTGTTTTTTTTTGTCATTTTTACTTTTTCTTTTTTTTACACCGTCGCTTAAGAAATGTGGTTACATTTCATGAGACGTTTCTCAGATGCATGAAATAACAAATAAACCGCTAGTCTTTAAAACACAACTTTTTTAAAGCGGCTAATAGCGGCTCAGACATTAAAAGAACAGCAGCCGAAACGATTTCCAGAACACAGTGTCTCCATTTTCCTCCAGTCCTCTCAAAAAAGAAACAACCAAGGGGTTGGAATGGAGAAAATTATCCTAAAAGGGCAAACGAAGGTCAGTATGGTTGTAAATAGTTTGCAGAGCAGCCAGCTTTACAAATGTCAAAGACTGATTAGCAGGATAGCAATACCTTGGAGAGAAAGACTCATTACCAAGAACAGAAAGGACAAAAATTATTTATTTCACGTACGTATCATCAAAATCAACTGCGACTTAGCTAATCAATTAGTATAAAAAGAAAGAGCGTGATAGCTGAACTTTTTCACTCGAGGCAATAAAACAACAACCAGATTGTCTTGAATGAAGTTAAAGATAAAGTAAGGAATTAAATCAGTGTGACAGGGCTGTTAGTTGATCTTAAGTGAAACTGTAGATCAGGAATGACTTAAATAAAGCTGCGATTGCCAGTAAAGATTATGACTGTGCCTTTTTTGACGGGAAACCAGTTAGAGTTACTACTTTAGCACCAATATCGCAGGCTTGATTAAATCCAGGAATGTGAATCAATTACTAAAACAGAGAAAACCACCAAAGACGTTTTCTCACATTTGGAGGAGCAGCTCCTGCCTTTCATCAAGACCAGAGTGCCCCTTAGCAGTGATGATTGGGAAGCCATTGCAGCCGAAGAGAACAGGCTGGTCTTTGTCCGAGGCCATGCATGTGTTTTGAATTACCGCTAATATTTTTCAAACTTCAATGTGTTATTTCTGGATAATAAAATATATTGTTTGTAGAACATTTTAGCATCATAAAGCACACGCTTTCAAACAAATAAACAATAGGGGAAAAATAGATGATGGGACATGCCGAATGTGATGCAACCCCACAAACTGTTAAATCCTCTTCGGTGCTGTAACTGTTTGTTTGTTTACACAATAGAAGAGCCTCTGCACTCTCCGAGTCTGTCGCCCAGAACAAATAGGACACTTGGGATTTATATGTGGAAGTCTGGGAAGGGAGCGCAAAAAGAAAAAAATCATTACGACCCCGAGTCAGCCTCTGAAAAGGGTTGGAGTTGTAAACAGGAAGGTTAGAGTGGAGCAGAGATGCTGATCGACTCAAAGGGACGCGGGGCGTCGTGAAGGTTTTCATACCTGTTGAACTTTTTCACATTTTGTCACTTCACAACAACTGACCGTTTCGTGTTTCGATCAAATTTTAAGTGCCAAGTAACGGCACATATTTTGTGACGGGGGAAACTGGCCTATGCCTCTATTCTTTGCCAAGTAGCTCATATTTAGATTGGACGGAGAGCATCTCTCTCCATCTAGTCTGTTTTTTAATCAATCTAGTTACCATTCTAACACATAAATTTGTTTTGATCTAACCCATCGTAGCTCCGGCTGTTTGCAGAATTGTTTTTCTGTTGCCTCAACTCTCAACTCTTTTGCAGCCTCTTACTGGTTTGCTTGCAGAATTGCCATTAATTTAGTTTCTTTCATCTTTTCATCAACCTTGACCAGCTTCTCTCTCTAAACCTGACCTAAACTCTTCCAGATCCTTGATTTTTATGATACTTTGTTGTTTTTTGTTTTGTTTTGTTTTTTGTACGAATGTTTTCAAGCAAACCTCAGAGGCCTTAAAGTAGCAGGTGGACTCACTTTACTACACACTGCTTTGTGTTGGTGTAGCAAATAAATTCCCAATAAAAGACGTTGAAGAGATGCAAATACTTGACTGAAGGGGGCAGAAAAAGTGCATTAAAAAACTTCCATGGAATCCAAAAACAAATATAAAGCAGTGTCCAAAGACCTTATTTTCTATTATTTTTAATTATTTCTAAGAACAAAATGACCAACTGCACCATGGTTATGGTGCAAGTCACACAGTAATGCAGCTAACTTTTGTGCTCGTCTCTGCAAGGGAAAAAAAAGAAAACAAAACAGCAAGGCCATAAATCTATCTTGAGCAGACTGGAGAGGAAGTAGTTCTGATAGAGCACCGCATTAATGACCGCTTCCTTATGAAATGTTAACTAATTTGCTAATTACAACCTCCTGCTGCTTACTGCTTTTCCTTTTCCTACAGTGCTTTTTCAGTGTCTTCCACTTAAATCCCCCCTTTAATGCTGCACCATCTACTTTACAGGAAGCACAGAAAAACACGTTGAGAAACAGTGTTACAGTGCTAAACACAAAAATTTAATTACGAGCCGTTTCACAGAACCAAGAGAAGGACAACCGGCGACAAAGCAAAACATAAATACATTCGGAAGCATATAATTCAACCAAAGTCTTGTCAAACATCTAAGAATAAATAAAAAGGGTCCAAATTTGCCCCACTGCTCTTCTGTGATAATCACAGCGAAGAAAAATGTTATTGGACTGCGAGGCTGTGATCAGACAGGAGAGAGCACTGAATAATCGTAGGCCACGCTGCCTTACTCACCCAATCGCACACCAATAACGCTCAAAGGAAGTGTAGTGGTTAATTGGAGAACCGACGTGTGTTTACTCTGCAAAGTGAGAAGGAGGTTGGGGAAATTATCGACAGACAGGTCTGCTGGAGTGCAGTCTGCCCTCAAGCATCCAGCTGCTGGCCCAGGGACCAACACAGGCGTCTACTTTAAATTCAGAGTAGGTTGCACATAATTAGGGCAGTGGTTGAGCAACCATTAATCATCCAGAGAGCGGGGAGGAAATGGGAATATGCCTAAATGTTTAAGCACTGCTAAAAAAAAAATAATACTAATGTTTAAATATTAAGCATTGAGGCCAATCAGCGCAGATGTGCACATAAAAACACAAATACAAGTAGCAGGGGATCGATCCAGATAGCTTTAATGAAGTAGATTGCTTTGATTTTGGTAGGCAGTGATTTCAAAGGAAAAATGTATTAAATATTTTATTTTATTCTAAAGTAATTGAAAGGGTTAAGTCGCTAAGAAGACATTAACTGTACCGAATTACTTCATAGTTTTGTCCCCCAATGAGACTCACTTTATAGTTCTAAACAGCAACTACAGCCTCAACGTCTCTGAAGGGAGTCAAAGAATTTCGTCGCAAATCTTTTGCTTTTTCTCACTTTCTGGTTCAGAAATCCATCCAACACCTGACATGGGACCTGGTAGCTGGATCAACTACTGGCTTTATCTTTGTGAGAGAGACTGTTAAAGAACCATCCTAAAAATGAAAGTAAGTGTTGATACACTAAAAAAATAATAAAAAAGTGCGACACTAGTACTGAAAGACAAACTCAGCGAAAAGCAATTTTCAGAAGTAAATTAGTAAAGTGAATTTGCATACATGTGGGGGTGAACAACAGACGGAGACAAGGGTGTGCACCAACCAGAACCAGAGAGAGAATCATTACTAATATGATGAACTCAGTCACGTTAACTCTGCCACCACACACTATTACTAGTATTAGATGCTAAAGGTAGTTTAATGTTTCAATTCTATAATAATTTTGTGTTTGTTTTGTTTTCACTATTTCAGTGTAGCTGAAAGACAATGACTTTAAAACCTTCACACCATTTTTTTCCCCCTGCTAATCTGCTAATCAGACACAGCAGTCAGTGGCCACAGAGAGGAGTTGACCTTTCTAAACCTGTCACTGTCCACATTTAACCAAATAAGTGGGCCTTTGTTAGCTTGACTGACACAAACAGCAGGGGAGTCGAGGCAGGTATTTAACCTTCAGATAACTCTGTGGTGACCCTTTGGACAGGCTGCAACAAGAAGTCCAGCATTCAACAGTTTATACGACGACCAAACGGCACATAAAAGCGCCTGATGCCGCCTGCTTTTATAGGATCCAGCCATGACGCTGAATGTCAGGAACCGGTTCTGCATGCATTATGTCCATCTTGCATATATGTCCAACTGCTAAATGCATGGTGGAGCATTAATAGAAACAGCTGGATGAAGGAGGAGACACTGAGCTGAATAAAATGCAGAAGAGATCGGATAGCGAAGCGCGGTTGGTAAAATGTGTTCGACACAGGAGGCGAGTACACTCCGACCCTTTTTAAAGCAGGCTGCTGATCCATGAAAAGACATCCACTGAGAGGTGGCGGCACACTGGCGATTTATAACTCTGGACTCCTACTGTACGGTTTGCGTAACTGGCTCCGGCCTCGTGTGACGGCTTAGAAATGATTTGCATGCGACTTCATCGGTACTAAGTGAACTAATATTCCCCCAATGGATAAAAAGTCACATCTAATTCCTGCAAGCTGAAAAGGCTTTTAGACTTTATGATGCACTGCTGAAAATAAAGTGATTGATGAAAGCAGGACAAAAACCACCAGGAAAGCAGACTCCAAATTTGTAGGTAGATGTATTCAAAAGAACAATCTTACTAATACAGACCAGCATTTTTACTACAGGCAACTTATGACTAAAGAAAAAAAAAGGTATTCATTACTATCAAACCGTTACCCGCCGAGTTGTGCACGAGCCAAACATATTAGCTTTTTGTGAGAAGAAGAAAGAAGCAGTTCCAAGTTTCCGTCGCCAATACGACAGCACCGCCGAAGCTTTCTGGATCTCACTGCAGCTTCACATTAATAATTGTCTTTAAAAAAAAAAAATCCACTGAATTTTAATTGGCACCTCTGAAGCTGCCTGCTGAAATGTCAGGACAGCTTTTTGAAACTGCGGCTGGCGCAAATCATTAGAAGCGCCTGTAAAAAAAACTATTGCCGCTTTATTTTCTCTGTCAAGTTTGGTAACCAAATTAATTTTGAGATGCATAATTGCTCTATGGTTAGCTTTATGACTGTTGACAGTGGCTCGAGGAAGAGGGTTTCGGTGACGTGCCTAAAGTTCATAGCGCAGGGCCTCCCACTGGCAACCCTGGTGAAAACATGTTGGAGGCCTTGAAATGCAGCCATCTTGTGTAACGGTGGAATAAGCTCAAACTGAAAAAAGTCAGGAAAAATACATCCATGTCAAGACATAATTGCTTTAAACCAAAAGAAAAAACAGTCCAAAAACAATTGACATCCCGTACGATTCCGATAAATTAAACCTAAATGACGCATTATTTCTACCTTACTGTCAGTTGATCCAAGCTTGTAAGAACTTCTGTTTATTAATGACTTCCAGTTAGCCACAGGTATAAACATGACATGGACACTCATTTCTTAAGGTCATTATTATATATTTTTTAAATTGGTAAGACGGGAAACCTGGCATGCAAGTTATAAAAATGTGTGTTGGTCTTTATAAGTTAGGTGAAGCTGCGAGAAAGCAGCCACTTGTTTCTAACGTTCCAATATCAACAGTAAGAGCAGCAACTATATGGTTTTAAACAATTCAAGATGGGAGGCATTCTGGGTAAAAAGCTTTTTTCCCTGCCGTACCATCACAAATGTTGACGTGTGGCGCTCGCTCAACTTCACGGGAACTTTGTGCTTTTCTCATACAAGACACATTTTTAGCTTTCTGTGGACTTGGAGTAAAACTGAGAATGAAATCTGAGAAAACTGAGAATGAAATGTTGAGAAAGGTGGAAGATCTTCCAAAGCCTATGGGAAACATGTTAGAGTGCAACGCATCATCAATTGAGGATATTTTAAATAAAGATCTGTTGGTTCCGCCAGAAAACACATCAAGGGGTCATCTTTAGGCAGTTTGACCCAAACTATATGGCAAAGTGAAGACAGAAGTGGTTCAGCAGACACAAAACCTTCTCAAGGAACATATGCGACGTCCGGATGATCGAGAAAGACCGTACCACAACAATAATCAAAGATGTCAGTCCCAGTGTGCTCCAAGTTTGTGGAACGTTATATAAGAAGTGATGCCGTCTTAACGAAAGAGTCATGCAAAGTATCAACAGCGGGTTGGAGGAAATGACTGCGGAGGGTGTTGTAAATACTCCTTCGTATCCAAAGCATTCGTTTGTCCAGGTCAACATCTGGGCTAGTTTTCATCAAAGCATTTGCCTCAGTTTGCAAACAACTGCGATGGCAAGAAGGGCCGATAAACAGCCAGTATCACATAAATAAACAAACCAAACAAGAATACAAAGATCCAAACTGGTGTCCCTATTTTTAAACCCAGATGCTTTGCGGCCAGAAAAACCCAAGCTTTAATGAGACTTAATGACAGGAGTTGGAAAACAGTCAATTTGTTTCTGCAGAGCTTTGGCTCTCTCTGCGGTCGCATGCAGGAACAGGAACGGGGCGAATCAGTTAACAAACTTTCTGGGGCTCCTTAAGAAGCATGGGTTTAATTTTCCACATAAAGGCCCTTCTTCCATAACATATATTTATGTTAAGTCGGAGAGATTCGATATCAACTTTTAACCTTAGGAGATTGAGCTCAAAATGTCACAGATGCACCACAGTCATTAGAGGTTAAAGTGCACAGACAGTCTTGCGTCGAGTCAAAGTTGTTGCCAAACCTGAGAAATTCTTTGATTTTGGCAAATTTCAAGAAAAATTTGAAAATGCGTAGAAAAGGATCATTCACTGAGACATGCTCAAGAATGACTTGAGAAAAGTCCATTTTATAAGGGATTTAACTTCGCTCTTAACAAAAGTCAGATTTTACGTTACACGTTTCTTGACAAACCAGCAATTTCAAAGAATTTCCTTTATTCTCTCAAATGCATTTGGAGAAAATTATCTTGCACTCCACTTTAAAACCTGAACATCTGTTGGAAATCAGAGTTTGGAGGGCTCACTTTGTTCATTTCTTTTCCCATCATTATTCCATTATGGAAGGGATGAAGGACTCTCATCCTCCTGAAGACGCTGTAATTACAGCTGATGAAAATGAAACGCTTTCCGTTCACATGCTTCTTACATCTCTGACATGTTTTGGCTTTCGGGGAAAATGGGCAAAATCTCCGCAGAGATACCCACAAAATCTCACCGGAAGGCGAGGATAACGGGAACAAAAGGACTGACTTGCCGGGAACGAAGTAACCAGAAAGGACCCTGCAGTGTCCAAGCCTTTGCAGCTCAAAGATAACGGCATTCCTCATCAACAGCTTTAGATTTTCTGGGATCAAGCAGATGCTGCAAAGCTGATGGGCAGGTCCTTTCGGGCTAATTATTTTAGGCCAAGCAGAATGATGCGGCAGAGTACGCATCCGACACCGAGCACATGTGACGCCAATCATGAGTGCCAAAACATGCGGGCGGTGCGATCTCGGCTCAAGAATGAACAGGCAGCCTCGGCGTCAGGCTGTTCTCCAACAAACCCATGTTATTTGGCTGTTAACAGGTCCCCAGCTGGCGTCTGCAGCGTGCTGTATGCGCTGGCATGCCAATGGTTTGGTCTGTGGATGTTCACGGCCATGTGTGAAGCATGGATGTTGGCTTAAAAGCACCAAGAGGCCCCCTGAGCGCAGGCTGCCACCAGAGAAAAAGAGCCAACGGCGAGAATTTATTTAGACAGCTTGTGTCTGCAACAGGAGGAATGCAGACCACAAGCTCTGGGCCCGAAGTGACTGAGGGCTCGTTTGGACACAAAAGGCACCGGGCAGGGATTGGGTTACGACCAGATTAGAGTCTGGGACTGGTAGCAGCGTTCGCTACTTGGCTGGTGGGATTTTTTTTTTTTTTAATAGGAGTTTTCTTCTGGGGGAAGAAGAAAAACACAAACTGATCCCCAAGAAAGGAGCTAATGGATAATTTACACAAGCTTATTAGCGACACCAAAAAGGAATCCGTTGCTTTTCGAAAGACTTGTCTAAATCTTTTGTCACTGCTCATTTCTTCATATTTTGCAATGCAGAAGACTCTGTTGCTCTAAATAACAGCCTATTTAGAACTTTAAGAAATTCTTCAGACTAATAGTTTTCTGTCTCTCTTTAGCCTTAAATGGGCTAAATAAGAAGCGACACTGCACAGAAAGTTTTATCGATGAAACAGAGACAGACCATCAGATGCCTGTCTGCCCACAATGTTAGTCGCCATGATAATTGAGCTAATGGTGTCCCTCAGGGATCTGTCCTAGGACCACTTCTATTTGTTCTCCATGTAGTTACCTTTGACAGCAAATTGACCGCAGCAAAATATTTATTTTTAAGCTGATAACGTTGGAATGTATAGTTAAGCATCCACACCCAACCTCGCTGTCACCATTAAAAAAACTATTAAAAACATCGACTATTAAAAAACATGCAGATAAATTGGAATGTCCTAAACTTTGTTTTGAACCCAAAAGGTTTAGACTAAGGTTCTGAGTCTAATTTCCTGTGCTATCAGTCAGACTGCAGGGTTCACAGAAAGGATGTGCCTATTACAAATATCTGAACTTTCTTCTTGATGACCTTTTTGCCTCTTAGCTCCTATACTGAGATGTTGGTGAAAGACTAAAAGCTGATTTAGATTTTTTACTTTTTTTTGTTTCTCTATTGAGACATGAAAAAGTCCTTGCTGTTGCTACGTTAGCCGTGTCTGTATCGCATTATGGTGAAGTGATTTATATGCACACATCCTTTCAAAGCGCACATGTTCAGAATGCTGATTATCGTGGACACACACACACACACACACACACACACACACACACACACACACACACACACACACACACACACACACACACACACCTACCTTACTGGTATGAGTTCAGACACTGGTACAATTTAGGGACAAGGTCATCCGCGTGACGAGATATTTTAATAAAAAATGTTGCCTGTAAATGTATTTATATGATTTGTTAAACATAACTTGGCCTGGATGCTTAAAAAAGAGATTTTACGTCACAATTAGATTTTTTTCCCTGGTTAAATAAAGAAAATAAGGCCAAGTAGTTTTGATTAATAGTTCTCTACAAAGCCATTCAACATTTTCTTTCAGATTTTGGCCGTTTTTTTCACTGATTGAAGGTTTTTATTTGAAGGGTAAGCTCACATATTACCGTTTTGTTACTGTTACCATTTTTACCTTGGTTTCTTCTTCTGTCATGGAACATTTTTTTAGGAATAAACCATCAGTCCGTAGCTCCCATTGTAGCATTTCATCCTCACTTTGACAGCTTATCATCTAAAGCAAAAGTTTCTACAATCAGTTCGTGGTTTGCTGTAAGGAAATGCGGTTCTGTGGCTCCAATAAATATCTACCAGCAGGAAGTTATTTTGGTTTCATTAAAGGTCACAATCAGTCATAAGAGTTGAATGGCTCAAATACAGATCAAAACCACATTTAGTGGAAATGAGGACAGAATTATTTTAATTAAACGAAAACACACATGAGGTTTGAGCTTTTATATGTCAATTTATCTTCAATGTTTATCAAAAGAAGTGACACAGAGCGGTAAGGTGGATGGCTGTTAAATGGTTTGTTTTGAGGTACGAAATGGAAACATGAAAACACGTAGGTACTAATTATTAAACGAGCTTATAAATTTATTTTAAGACAGTTTGCTTGCTAAATGTACTTCACTGTGACCTATAGCATTGAGGCACAAAAGGGCATTAACCATGTGGAATCCATTAAAATGAGATGACACAATTTGACAGATGTAACCAAGATGTTCTCACAGAGCAATTAGATGAAAGTTTTACATGGACTGGATTTTCAGCTGACAGATGATGCATCCGGCAGGTCATTGCTTCATTCCTTGTTAGATTCTAAAGGAATCACTCTGAAAAAGCGAGAAAAAAAAAACAAAAGAGGAAAAACTTGGAAATGTCTTCAGAAAGCCTGAACATATACCGAGACTTGTTTACATGATTAAAGTGCTTAGAAGGCGGCGCACTAAGAAATTAGGGCTGGTTTGAAACTTCTTTGCTCGGCATTGTGCATTTTCGGGATGTGGTATCGTTTCGCAACGTGTTGTCACACAGTTTCAGCGCACAGAAAGAAAGTAAATTAAGGAAAGCCAGCAAAGCGTGTCACCAGCAAAGATGACTTTCTCATGTCTCGGGAGGACGGGGGGTGGTGGGAATGCCTGCGGTTTTGGCTTCCTTCGCTAGAACTTTGTTAGGTCACACAAGTATCATCCAGTGAATCCTTTTGGGTTGGTTTCAAAAAGAGAGCAGATGAGCCCTTGATGGCACCCCACAGAAGTGGCTCCCCACCGCTGATCATACACCACGCTGCAGTCATAAACCCCAAATGAGAGGCTGTCAGTTCCTCCCAATTCTTCCCATAACCACTGAACAACCTCTGTCTATCCAGTTATCTTCTCTCTCAAACTCTGTTATGAACATAACATGTTGGCAAATCTATCCTTACATATTAAACTTCTCCATAATTAGTTATATTAATAAAGCAGCTTGTAATCTGTAGAAGTAAATCTGCAGACTGGATGGAGACCCTCTGTGAGCAACATGTTTCAAGTCAACAATGAAACCATTTAAATAAACACAAAGATAAAAACAGAAAGGAACAAAAGTAAAGATATGACATCAGAGAACAAAGGAAAAAAAAACACAAGAACTCATGTAACGGAGCCCAAATCTGCTAAATATATTAGTCTGCGGTCGTTTTTGCAAAAGAATCAGGACAGCATAAAGACGGAGTCAACACATTCCACACTACGGGGGTCGCCACGGATTTATCTGCCCTCGTCTGTAGGACAACTAGCAAGTATCCTTTGAACAGAAGATCTGAGAATGCAAGAAGAGGATGGTGAGGAGGTGAGAAGAGGAGGGTGAAGTTCGAAAAGGTCAGCAATGTGGGATAGGGCTCTAAATGTTCGGACTAAAATCAATAGTAAAGTATACATGCAGCTAAAGATTACAGCAGGAGAATTGCTCTGTTTCTTACGTGCATTGGACGGTCAAGGTCCTTCTCATTCAATCATTCCCAATTGGCAGCATCATGCTGTGGGGATGGTTCTTCACAGCAGGCCCCGTCAGACTTGTAAAGTAACAATAACGCAGAAAAATCCTGGAGGACAATTAGTGTCCAAAAAAACCTTTGGCTTCGAAGAACATCTCATTTCTATCGAGATAACGACCCGAAGCCTCAGAGTAAAGCTACATAAAAATGGTTGACAGACAAAAAGATGGATGTTCAGGAGTGGCCCAGTCAAAGCCTAGACCTCAATCTAAAATTATTTTTGGGCAGGCCTTGAACAGCTTAGCTAATCCCCACGCATCCCGTCAGAACTCGAGCATCTTAGCATTAGACTGTGAGGACTCCATGTTGTGATTGCAGTCAAAGGTATGTCCATCAATACTAACATTAAGAGGGTGAATAATTATGCAATCACCTTCTTCAATTAAAATATTTTATTTAATGGATTTTTGTTGATGGGCTGCACAGTGGCGCAGTTGGTGTTGCCTTACAGCAAGAAGGTTCTGGGTTCGACTCCCGGCCCCGATCTTTCTGCATGGTATTGAGCTTGCATGTTCTCCCTGTGCATGGTGGGTTTTCTCCGGGTACTCCGGTTTCCTCCCACAGTCCAAAAACATGACTGTCAGGTCATGTTTGACAGTCGCAGTCAAAGCTGCAAGATTAATTGGTCTGTCTAAATCCTCCGTAGGTGTGTGTGTGTGATTGTTTGTCCTGTGTGTCTCTGTGTTGCAGTGCGACAGACTGGCGACCTGTCCAGGGTGACCCCACCTCTCACCCAGAACGTTAGCTGGAGATGGGCACCAGCAACCCTCCTGACCCCACTAAGGGACAAGGGTGTACAGAAAATAGATAGATGATTTTTGTTAAAATCAGTTTTAACTTTGACATTAAATGATCTTTTCACCAAAAAAAAGTTGATCATGATTGATTTTTCAGAGTAATAGAAGGGAAAAACCTCCATGGAGGTGAAGACCATTTATAGGCACTATGTGTGAAATGCAATGTTGAAAGAAACACAAATTAGTGTCACTCTACACACTATTATTTGTAGGGGGGAAAAATGTAAACCAATTTATAACCTGGTAACCCTTTCACAATTATGCACAAGTTGCTGCCCTACTGCATTAAATCCCAACAAAACACAGAAATGTTTGTGTTTGTAATGTGACAAAATGTGAAAAAGTTCCAACATAAGGGTTGCCTTTTGAAGCCCAACGCTGCCCTGCTTTACCTATTTGCCCCGTGCCAAGAACACACATCATAAATCACCTACCACGAGATGAAAACGTTGTGCTTCACTGCACCATTAAAAACACTGACAAGTCTGTTAGGAGGAAGTGTTCGACAGAAACCACATACAGAGGAGACAATTAATATCAAAGCATCCCACTGCCAACGGAACCGTGACAACTCCTCGTAATGAGCAGTTTATTCAAAATGCAATTAACTGCGCACAAGAGGTGACAACAACTTCTATTTAATAAAACAAATCACTCAACTGTGCCCTCTATCTATAAAACAAATGCTTCGGACTTTTTGGGGGATTTGTTCCCGACGAAAAGCTGCGAGCGATTTGCAAAAAGTCTCAAGGAAAAGAAATAATCCTCCAGATGAAGATTTTGCTTTCTGTAGCAGCTCGCATGAATAAAATGACATTAAAAATTGATGGGGTTCTGCTCCGAAAGTGGCCAGTTTGCTGACGGCGAGAAATGAGACATCCGCTCGTCCAGAACAACACAGATCTTTGTGTTTTATTTGAAGGAGTTTGAAAGCTGCGATGGGAGGGGGAAACGGGAACAAAATGTGCTTCCTTAACGACAGCAACGAAACGGCACTTCAGACGTCCAACAGACAAATACCTGGCATATATATATATATATATATTTTTTTTTTTTAAACCACTGATTGCAATTATCTAATAGCCTGACAACCGTAGCTATGATATCATTTGCATACGGGAAGATTTTTGTTTTTGTAGACAGTGAGAATCAACAGTTCAGACAAATGATTCAGCGTCCAATCATTGTTGTGTCAAACTGTCTACTCACTGTGGGATCTAATTCATTAATCTTGTCAAGTCCAGGCCCACAGTTGTGCTTCACTGCCCCCCCCCCACCTCCACCCCTCCCTCCACGTTACACCATCAGCATGCTATTAATGCGCAACAGTTTTGTGTTTTCTCTTTGAAGACAATTTGAATGCGGCAAAGAGGAAGCGAGCAGGACAATAGACGGTGGCTTCTAACATCGGGGGAAGCATTCCAGTCATTGGGAATTTCACCGCAACGGATTCTTTCTGATCAGCCTCGCCTGGATTAATTTGAGCCAACAAAGCCCAATCAGTTTGAACCCTTGCCCGTTCGCATGACTGCCTACGTTTGGCAAATTGTGTGGCTGTTAATGAGTCCGAGCTGAACCGAAAACGAAGATCAAACGGAATCCGAGGTTTTCGGAAATACAACGTGCACCTGCACCAAAGGTTGTTAAAGTAAAATGGGGGTGGAGGGCGGAAAGGGGGGGAGGTCAGGGTAATTTGTGAGTTGAAAGCAAAACACGTGTTCAAATGGGGGGGGAAAAACATAACATGTTTTATTTTAACTTCTGTGTGCTGTAACATGAACACAACTTCCAATTATGCAGCTCAGGCTATGTTTTGAGAAGCATTTTCATATGCAAAAAGCAAATTCCTAACAAATAAGGTGAACACATAAACACAACTCTGGGTTATTGGTCCCATGTTAAACATGATTAAAATAAATTATTTTCTGTCAGAAGCATCAAATTACACAGAAAAACACACTGCCGGTGATTTGTAGAACTAGCTCCAGTACAAGTTCCACTGGCAGGTTTTATTTTCACACATTTTTCCAATTTTATGTGTAAAAAAAATCTGCCAGTTTAAGGAGTATTTCTTATCAATATTCAAGAATTACTGCCTTAAAGCAGACCTCCTATGTTTTTCTGACATTCCTTGAAAGTTAGTTTTGCCTCATTTTAAGTGCACTAAGATATCTGAACTGGAAATTTGACAAATAAGATTTCATGTTATTTCAGCGCGTTTAGCTGGCTGTCCATTTTCCTGCAACCATTTGCTGAATTATGAAACAGAACATTCATCAAGTGGGATGTACTGCTGTCGTTCCCATTCCTAAGACTGTCAGAGACGGTGACCTCTCTGTCAGGTCACATTCATACTCCATGACTTTATGCCGTCATGGATTACTACTTAACTCCATGTAAAAACAGAGGAAATGTCAGGGGTATCGATAATTGTGTGCCTCATGCTCTCTGTCAAGGAGAGTGGAGGATCTGTGACGGTTTGGGCCTGTTTTGTTTCCAGACGCCCCGGAAACCTTGATAAAGTGCAACTTGAACTCTCTGGTGGTCAAGGGAAATGAAAACGAGTCTTTAACTTGTTGAACGATCTGCTCATGACCCAAAACATGTGGCCAAGTCAACACAGAACTGGTTCCACAGACGCAAAATCGGAGAGAACTCAGGAAGAGAATTTGTAAAAAATAAAATAAAATCTCTTTCTGCATTGTTCAACCTTGAGGAATGTTATAGTAGAAGAATAAGTGTTTCTCTACTCACTGAATAAATTAATTGAAGTCAATAAATGTGAAGGGCGCTACAAAAAGCAAACTATGCCATGAGGAACGGGTGTGGAAATAAAGGCAAAATCATTAAAGAATTTATAAGATCACTTATCAACATATTTGTTTTTTTTAAACATCAGAAGCTCTTGCTTTAATGCAAAATAGGCCACACTAGTTTGTATCTGAACTTCCAGGAGCGTTCTAAGATTTTTGGACGGGGAAATTTGGGGTAAAAAAAATCCTGCCGTGTGAACAACGGTATAGTCAAATCCCTCTACTTGACGACAATATCTCAACAGCACAGAGAGGAAGGCTAAGTTCATTTCAGGTCACCATCCATTTGACCTTTCCCTCTGAGATTCTGAATGAAACAATGTTTCTCACTGTGAATCCTGTTCCGAGTTTTGCCGGAGGTTTGGTGTGTTTGTGGAAAAAACGCTTCCTCCACATAACAAGGCCAACACAACACCTCAGCTTCACTGAAGCATTTTATGAGACATAAGATACTACGCGCTCAACTTTACACGCTAAAACCATTTTTTGTTTCTATGGCAACCAGGACGGATGCCGATCAACTAAAGAAATTGTGGCGTCGATGTGGTTCATCAATCAGGTAGCAGGAAGCTGTTAAGTTAGACTATAAATCCACTGAACTAATTTTTAGATCGATTGAAATATCAGATGCCAATTAATACTTTTGCATGTTTTACTTCTTATAATTATAACACCTGTGAAAGCAAATCCTCTCGGTGGTTTTTAATGTTGGGAGTTATTTTTAAGGCAGGAACGAGCAACTTTCTGGTGGCAGATTTTTTTTTTTTAATGCCTCGTCAATACCGCTCTTCCACAGCTTTCACCGGGTTCAGCTCGTTACAGAGGTGCTGACAGTGCCAGAATTAATGACTCCAGCTTCCCCCCACATTATTCTGTCATATGTCAGCCATAGTCACTTTCAGACTCCAAGGAACCCCGTCGATGAGAAACGGGTGATGTGACGAGGTAAACTGAGGCAAAGCCTTCTGTGGCGCGTCTGGCTGCCACCTCCGCGTCTCCAGGTGTGTGCCAGACAGCACGGCTGGATGAAGGAGGGCAGCTACACTCCTCTCTCTTCCTCCTGCGCCCTGTCGCTCGCGCCTGTTGTCAGCGCTTTTCTAATAGAGTGAGACAGAGGCGCAACAGCCGGTGAGACCTTGTAGATTGGGTCCCCGCATGTTGTGGTGGGGGAGAGGGAAATATGACCAGCATGAGTTTCCACCAGGCAGTCACCGTCCCCGGGAATCCAATTACAAGATTACAGAGTGAGAGGGAAAAAAAAACAGCCCCACTGGGTTTATACAAAGCTGTATTACTATGATCCCAAAGGTTGTTTGTGGGCACAAATTCAACCTTGTTGTACGCGATAGAAGTTTGTCAGGAACGGTGGCGGCTCTTGCATGAATGCTGCCTTGGTCAGGTCTTGGAGAATCTGTAATTATTGCAAAACACTTCAGTCCAACTTCGACCTATTTACAAATAGTGGGCTTTGTGTGTTTCTTAATTTAAAGTCACCTCGATGTTGAAAATGCTGAAAATATTTTTGGGATTATCACAGAAAGAATCACGATTTCTTGCATCTCGAACTGCTATTTAAATAATTGTTTGCAATTTGAACAAATGATCATCAAATTCCCACCAACTTGAACTGGAATAAAACACTTTGCTTCGTACTTCAGTTGTAATTCTATTCATCGGTCAAATCATTTTTAATGTCTTATTTGGGTTTTTTGGTACTTTGCTTGACAATGATCTGCTCTTAACTCACGCAAAGTACTTCCTGTTACACCCATTTTATTATTTGCCTGTCAAACAGTGTCACTGAAGACCACCAGGTCTCAATTGGGAAGAGATACAATTTGAATTTGCTCAACAAATTGCACATTCTTTAAGACAATAACCATTCTTTATTGGCACAACTCAAGTAAATACAAAGCCTTAGAAGTTTCTATATCTGCTTGTTCTGGTTAAAAAAAGGCATTTATACTTTCAAAATGCTGATTTTACACAAATAGACAAGATTCAGATACCCAAATGTTTGTTTCCAAAGTCATTTTTTCAGGAGAAAGACCAAAAGAAGCATATCTTTATTCTTTGATGGTGAGATACAGGGACAATGGATCATACAGAATCCCTGCATTCTTTTATTTTCTAGGTAACATCTAGCTTTATAATCATTAAAACCCTTTTATCTTATGAAACAACGCATTTGCTGACCAGATAGATTAAGATCCAGCTTTTGCTTATTTTTTATTACACTTACAATAACCACCACAGAGCTTTTGCCGTCAGTTCAGCAGGAAGAAAATGTGAAGCAAGCTGAGGGGTAGAAGCACATGAAACATTGATGGATATAAAGGTTAAATGTTCTGCTGTGAGGGACTTTTGATGACTAATTGATTCAGAATAGAGAACAGGCTGAGAAGTTGTGCTGCTTCGAGCGCAAAAAAAAAGGAAATTGCTTTGTTTCTTGAGGATGTAACAGTAATTAACTGGAGAAAAGGGGATACTTTCCTGTCCTTTGGAGCTGGGCGTCATTTTATCCTTTATGAATAGGTAGCAGAATCTAATTAACCAGCTGCACATTTTCCTCCAAGATTTTAACACAAAGAATTTACAAGACAGCAAAGTCACATTTGTGCTTGCCATCATTTTTTTTGGTCTAAATTAATGCATGTAATTTTTTTTCCAAGGCCATTGTTAAAAATAAATAAATAAACCACACACAGCATGCTGTGCAGCAAAATCTAACAAAGCAAAACGAAATTCAGAAAGTCATTCTGTGAAACACAATGAATGAAATCACATAATCCAAGTGCACACAAAACTAATGCTAATGAGAAGATGGGCGTCCTCACCAGTATACTGAAGTCATCTAATCTCCTATCTTTTTCTAAATGAAAAAATGAATTATTTTCCAAATTGAGAGTCGCAACTCGATATTCTGTCTGACAGATTTATTTTAATACAAAATGATCCTGCAGATAAGACGGGACAAGACTGGGCCTTTTAAACCAAACATAAAATGTAAAATTAAATCCGGAAACAGATTGGAGTGGGATAAGCAGTTGTTACATGCTGACCCTTAACATGTTGTTAAGAGTCAAGAGGCAGTCTGTTGTACCATGTTTATGTGATTAAAATAAACAAGAAAAATCTATGCATATTATCACAATTAATAAAAAGAAATCTAGTTAAAATACAAAAATACAAGCAAGAACTTGTGTTTCAAACTATCCTTAAAATTAGCTAAATGTCATGACTGTATTTATCAAATTTAAAAAGTTAACAGCCTCCTTCCATGCCAGATTAATGGTCCCCCTATAATCACCAGAAACTGAATGACTGGACATTGCTGAAGGAAAAAAAACTAATATATGTGACTTTCCCAATATGGATGTATTCATTTTTCTGCACCTCAACCAACAGTTTCAGCTTTTCTGTCACATTTATCTGAACATTGCTAAGGGTTGCTATGGATTGCTAACTTTAGCTCCAAGACACGGCTGCTGCTAGGTAAGGAAGAATTTCTGGGCAAAGATTCACCCAGAAATTCAGAGTATCTGAGATAAAATAAGAAATGTTAATCTTTTGGGGGGGAAAATAGTACAACCTTTATATGTGTGATTGTGGCATTCTTGTCTGAATAGAAATATCAATAAATGTACACTCTGGTGTGTCGATATCCTTTAACGGATCGATGATTAGTTGATGCACTTCAAAAAACAGCGTGTTATCAAATGCGCCACTCTAACCTTGCTTCATCATCTTAAAAATAACCAATCCCATGAAGGCACCTGACACGACAACTGTGTCTGATGGCAGGCCGTGGTATGTCGAAAGCTGCCGCAGCATTCGAGAGCAGCCAGGGCGGCTTCCCATTTCAAAGCCAAAAGAGCCGATGGATGGTTGTACTCACCGGGGCTATTTGAGAGTTGACCCCTGACCCCATCACCCACACCCTGATCACGTCCCGCTGTGCATGCTTTCAAGTCCTCAACACCTCTAACTCTGTGGCTTTAAAGAGCAAAACATGTATTGACTACCTAGTTCATCATCTGGATAACACCCCCCCTCACAAAGACACATTTTTTGGGGAAAAAAGCAGTTTTGTGGCACTGAAGCTATACTTTTGAAATCTAGCTTCATTTGATTGTCACTATCATCATAAATTCTTTAATCTATTCCTTGAATGCGTGCTTTGCACTGAATTAGAGGTCCTTTTAACCTTGGCCTCATTGCTCCCATGTCTTCTCCCTTCTGGCCTCACAAGCAAATGCATTAGTCAGTGAGTGCCAGACATAGCTCTCTGTGCCAGTGGTATGACTGGCTTACCCTGTGCCAGGCACCCTCATTGGCCTTTCTTGCTGATTTACAGCTTTGTGAGTGTAATGAAGGCCACAGACCAACAGGTGGCATTATTTATAGCGAAGCCGTACACAGATGAGGAAGCGGTCCAGGAGAAAAGAAGGGAAGGTGGGGAAACGGGGAAATAAACAAACACTCTGGCAGGAAACATGACGGTAAGTGGAAAACATGATTTGAGACGGAACAATAGATGAAAAATGCAAGGAAATTTGAAAACGTACAGCGGCTCATGTAGACATTCACACCCCCTTTTTTTAACTTGATCACATTACAGCTCCAAACATTTAATAGAATATTACAACCGGTACAATTCAACCAACTTCCATTAGAAGCTGCCTAATTATGAAATAGTTCAGCTGTTTGTAATTTAATCTCGGTATAGATTCAGTTTTTTCTGTGAAGGCCTCTCATTAGTGAACAAACATCATGAAAACCCAGCAGACAAGTCAAGGATAAAGTTGTGGAAATCAATTTAAAGCTACAAAACACAATCCCAAACTTTAAGCATCTTACAAAGCAGTGTCCAGTGTAAAAATATTTGTTTAGTAAAAGGGCCTAGTCAAATCCAATTGAGAATCGACAACGTTTTTGGATAAAACTATGAACTTTTCTTTCTTTTTTTCCTATTATTATTTTCCTATAATTGAAATTTTAAACTAAATCAGTCAAGTATACAAACAATGTCAAACAGATATCCTACGTTAAGCGGTGATAATACTCTTTACTCTGATCCACAGTGTAATGACCGTATCAAGCAGATATAAGGGATTAAACTTTTATTGCCCTTGTTGCTCCGGGCTTCAGCCTCGGAGTGGAGTGGTCGGGTTCACCGGATTAAAACTCATTTAAAACTGATCCCTTCATCTCTTCTGTCATCACCAAAGCTAAAACCTTTCATTATATTATCCGCTTTGGTGTTTCTCAATATGACTTTGAAGCCAACATTTTTCTTTTTAACTGCCTGGTATTGCTAAACTACGAAAACAGGTACTTATCACCTCCCAAAGTGAAATTATTAAAGCAAAATACACTTAAATTTTAGGGGGTGCTGGGGGGGTGCAATCCAACCGAGGCCCGTCTCCGCATGACATCCCAGAATCGTTGCATAAATCTGATCCCTTATATAAAACTAAAAACATTCCTGCACTGTTGGGGATGAGTTGTGCACAAAGAGCCCGTGGTTGCACACTTGCGCCGCTCGTTTGTTCCTGGCCTGTAAAAGAGGGGGTGCAAATTGCCCGGTTACACAATACGGAGGAAACAGAAGAACACGAGAGAGCAGTGCAGTGGAAACACGGCGGCTGAAAGAGCAGGGGGCGTTTTGCGCTGATGTGACGGAAAACATCAAAGGTCTTGTGCGGCACTTCAAAGCCGCGTTTAACGTCCTCGTTCAGGGTTCGGCCACCTTTGATCTGACTGATCACTTTCATTGGTGTCGCAGAAAATTTGCATAATAGAGACCTTTTATTGCTGAAGTTTTATATCACACTATCAAATATCTTAATTTGAGCACATTTATTCGCTGGGGGAATATTCCACTTTAAGGAAGAATTAGGTCCTTATCTTGTGGAGGGAGAGGGGGAAATCTAATGAAAACACATTTTCTGTTTACTGGCAGAATCCACAAATTTGGATTTTAGTGTCTTAGTATTTCAAGGCAGTCATGAGCGACATAACCAGATTCCCAGGGTCTTTGGAAGAGGAATAGCCCCACAGCAGCCTACATCCTCCATCATACTTGTACAAAAGTGGACGTGAGGCACTTTTCAACAATTCCCACAACTGGAGTATTTGCTGTTGAAAGGCTTAATCTTAGCCTAATGTGGACGCCGCATGTGGTTCTAGTGAAATTCTTGTTAGAGATGAACAAACTCTACATGTTTACATTTCTGAGTGAAAAAAAGGGGGGGTCAAAACAATCAATCGTGTGCATCTAATTTTTTTTTTTTGGACTTTGTGAAAATAAAAAAATATATTGATTTTGACTAATAACTGATGGCAAAGCAATTATGCTTTTTATTATGCTCTCCTTAAACTTTGTTGAAAGGGGTAACTATAACAAATGAGGATTGCACCACCACATTGTCTCTTTTTCTGTGGAGAATTTCTTGATGCGAGAACGGATAAGGGTAAAGAACAGCCCTACAAAATGATACCCCTCCCTGCAAAACAATTGTTTTCTTCATCTTGGATTTTCTTTTTCCTCACTTTTAAATGTACAGAAACTAAAGGTTGGAGTGGTCGACATCTTTTTCAGTGTTGGATTAAATGACTGTGACAAAAGCTTACTCTTTTTTCTATTTTTTTTTTTTTGCAATCTTTATGTATGAACCGCCAGAGTCGGCCTGCTTTCTGGTTGTTTATATTACTGGTGGTAAAATGCCATTCTTCCTAATGAAGACCAGAACTTCAGCGCAGTTGTGTGTATGTTACTGATTTCTTGTAAAAATGTTGTTGAAAGGAGGGAGAGAACAAAGTGATTGGACATACCTGAAGTTATTGACGGCAATCCGAGGAAGCGGTGGATTTTCCAGCAAATATGGAGAGAGAGGGAAAAAAAGGAGAAAAAGGGCCATGTTAGCACTTTTCACAAGCCTGCATGCATTTTTATTTTATGGCAAAGCATCTCTGACATCCATTTAATGCAAACCCCCCCTTTCTAATCATTATCTGCACACATACACAATATTTCAGCCGGAGCTCATTGGTCTCTCACTGAATGATATCTGAAGGCTGGTCTAAAGATGCTGTGTGGCTTCAGATGCATTTCCAACGCTAATGAGAAAAACATGGCCTCATCTTTGACCAACTGTGTGCTCTTGTTTCTTTGTTTCCCGTCAGTTTATCACGTCGCTGACGTTTTCTAAACTTTGTCATAACACATGAAGGCCCCGGGTCCTCCAAGTTAAATATCTGGTCCAATCATGGCGGCTGTTTACATATGCAAACAGTCCGGGGAGATTGAGGAGAAGGCGGAGAGGGTGTCAAATTCAGGATATATTACCTGACGGAAAAAACTATCCAGATGGATTTGTTGACACTTTTTCTCTCTCTCTCTCTCTCTCTCTCTCTCTCTCTCACTTGCTGGCAAAACCCTTTGCGGCTGTGCTGCTGACAGCACACGTAAATACACGGGATATTGACCATTTACAAACAACCCAACAATCTGATTTGATGAGTGCCAGACATAAATGTTGAGGGACCACAGTGTTGCCCAGTTCAGCCAGTTCAACTCCACGCGCAGCTCTTTTCTGTGGTTCCAACCTCTTATTATCTAACCTTACAAAAACTGCAATGCGCAATTCTTTAAACCGATTAAGGGTCTGTTCAATTTGGATTCGAAGCACCTTTCAAATTTTTCAGATGACCCTCCCCGTTTCTCCCTACATTTCTCTCATAGTTAACTCAGCAGCTACCGTGGCGCTGATGTTGTGCCAGTGTTTTGGAAACCCAGATGTTTGTAGTTTTGAGACTCTTTTCAAAAGGAGGAGTTTGCACGATCCACTGCCCCGACACGCTGCTGCTTACAATCTCCTTATCGAGGTGTCCTGTGCTAGGATGGAAAGTCCTTCAGCAAGGACTTCCCATCAATCCCTGCAGCTCCTCACGTTAGTGCGGGACTCGTGACTTATTCTCTGATTAAAGTTCACCTTTCCTGACTGGTTGAGATAAGCCATTCAAAATGCTTAGCCCTTTCCCCTCCTGGTCTCTAAAAATCCTACGACCTTCGCAGAACAGCTGGATTTATACAGTGGATCCCCAGATATTTGCTGAGTTTAGCAACCACAATTGCTTGTGAACAGCTTAAGTTTGCAAATACTTGAGAGTTTAATACTGGCCTAGTTAAATTGTTCAGACACCAAATATACCTTAAAATGCATTTATGCACATGGGAGGAGCCAACATCTCCCAACTTCCTTTTCACTGCTCCTACAGCTACAGCCAATTGGCTTTAGTAGCATGTCAAGTATTTCAGTATTTCAAGCCTCATTTTCCTAAAATATTTGAAACATGCTCCTTAGAAAAAAGAAAAAAGAAAAAAAAAATCCCACAAGTAGGTGGGTTTTCCACAAATAACTTCGTTATGCGTTCCACAGAAATAAAAATGCATAAATAGTTCAATCTGGCAGCATGTTTGCTGTACTAAGATGGAATTATACAGAGGTAAACTAAATTTATTATTGACTTCTGGAGGACGGCCTGAATTTTATTTGAGGGCATCACTTAAAAGGGACCTCAATATACATGAACGGGCAGTTTTTCCGTGTTTGGAAGATGGTGATGTGCACAAACAACCCAAGTCTGATTAGATGACTGCCAGTTGGTTCTGAGTTAGATTTGATGGTGGCTGTCAGCAGTGTTTTTTTAATTCGCAGGCCTCCCGAGTTGGAAATAAATTTAAAAAAAAAAAAAAAAAAGGAAAAGAAAGATCTACATAAAAATCTAGATTTAACTCTCCCTGTGCCAGTCCTTCTTCTTGAACATATTATAAAACAAGATTTAAATGGCACGAGTCCCATCTTTGATTAACTGGCTCTGCTTGCAAAGAGTTTCATTGTGCTTTGGTGACTAAGCAGATGATTGGAAAACCTTCTGCTTTCAAGCACAAACTGAAAGCCGCCGTTACAGAGCTTTACATTTACATCCCCTTAATTATGGACAGACCCTCTCTGCGTTTTGCGGCCGCCGAAAAGTATTCTTGCTTAATCAGTTGTGGAACTTGTGACAGGCGAGTACTCGAGTATTTAAGGGCAGCATAAACAGGATAATGGGCAGTGTCAAACATGTCTTCGATTCTCTGCACCACACCGGTGGGTCCCCGTCGTTCACCCTTTTGATATTTTCGTGAATCGATACCAAGAAAGATGGATTGGATAGGAGGAGGGATAAAGATCAAGTCAGAGGCTTTGGGACACCCGGGAGCAGAACAGCTGTCTTTGAGATTGCTCCAATGTGTGAGTGCATGCAGGAAAAAGAATTCCTTTGTTTCTGTGCGGTTCGCTACTTTACCGCAAGACCTTTCATCTGCACGGCGCGCACAAAGGCCCCATGCATCTCTGATGAGGAAGAAAACCCCAGGACGTGCGTACAGGAGATGTAATGAGTGCACAGAGAATAGGCTTAGACATATTTTACAACTCAAACTGGGTGCATAGAGAGGAGACCAAAGTATCAGTACTGAGCCAATCAATGTGAGATTCTGGAAAATTAGTCCAAGGAGCATCACTTTTAGGTACTTTAGGATTTTTTTTTTCTTCCTTTTACCTCCAAAGCTTGTCTTCATTGTGATTTAAAAGACCAATTTGGGTCCAAGTTTTAACTTCCTGTCTTGAAATGCGTTAATATTCCAACATTATGTGCTTTCCTTGTGATGTTATTTATTCTGCAAAGTCCACCGATTCTTCCTACAGCAAACACAGAGACAACGCGGCGCTGCCACTCCTGTACTTCACAGCCGAGAGCAGCAGCTCAGGTTTACAAGCTTCTCCCTTTGTCCTCCAACTGTAAAGACAGTCATCATTTCCAAACACGTTGTTTTGTTGGAGTAATGTCGTGTGGTTTGATGGCTCTCAAATTTAAGGTCAGTGTCCTTGTATGCATTTACAAACTGGAATCTGGCTTCTTATGGAGTCTTTTGAATGATGGCCTCCTCTTCTTTGAGTGGCCTTTCACCCCGTGTCACATGACTAATTTCACTGTGCTTTCTTCTGGATTTTACACAAAAACCACATTCATCCCCAGGAAACCGAGTCCATCTAATTTCTGGCTGGTACGATGAATCTAAAGAGAAGAAGCAAAGCCATATGATATACATTTTGTTTTTGAGGATGAATCCCTAGCACATCCTGTCCTCCTGACTTGTTGCCAAGGTAAAGCGCAAAACAGAAGTACTCTTTTGCCAAGACATAATGTGACAGATAATTGGGACAAACGAAGGGAGGTGTGAACATTTGAGGCATAAATTTCCCCTGCTGCCTTTGAAATGTTGTTTTTCCCCCCACACAGTAAATGTTGAAAATGGAGCCATGAATGACTCTCGTACCACAATCTAAGAGTTTTGCAACTTTTCAGAACAGAGCGAAGTATTTTTCCCCTTTAAAATGCTTCTGAATTATCAGAATCCGCTGCTAAAAGCCTTGATGTCTTCCGATTTCATTGATGTGAACAAATGCCTGAAATACAAACCTTGATATGATGGAACTGTAATGTTCTGAATAGAGCGCTGCAGAATGACATTTTAAACTTTTAAAAGAAACCTTGTTGCAAGCAAGGAAGTCTTTCACTTCTGCCTATTAGCTCACAAATTAGCTCTCGTTAAAAAAAGTGAATGTGTTTGCAATGAATGATGTGCTTAGTCAAATTAGGTCTGTTTTAGTAAGAATTTAATTTTATTCACATTTCCCCTCCAAGTCCATAATTTTGTGGCATTTTAGAAACGCATCTTCTGTTGAGTGTTCAAAATGTTGACGTGTTGGAAATGTGGACATAGACGTCCAGATCAGCCTCCAGGAGCCTCATTCATCATTTTGAGTGTAAAATGGAAATTATTTATCATCTGTGTTCTTTTTTTTTTAATATAAAAGATAATTGCTTAATGGATGGGCAGGTAATAAAATTTTTTCAGATAACAATTTTACTGATTTTCTTTTTTTTAATGAGTCTGTTTATTGGTGTGTACTTCAACAGTCACACCCAGTAATCTGATCTATCAGTATTTTTAGATCTAAAGCAGCACAAATTACGCAGTGCAAGTTGTTGCACAATTCGTGTTTTTAAATACAGGCCAGAAAAGTGTCAGATATGATATCCTACTTTTTGTACTTACACCAGTTAATTTTGTCTGATATTACCATTTGTTTGATGATCTGAAACATCTACCATCTGCCAAAAAAATAGAAAAAAAAACATCTGCATACAATAGCGTTGAACTGTCCTTCTCTTCCACATTAACCCCCTCAAATGCGGCAAAATATAAATTATGCATTTGCGGTTTTTATAAATTATCCCGTCTTCAATGAGCCTTAATAAGAGCATCCATTTTATTTCACTTGGACAGTTGGCTGGTAATGTCAAATCATCATCGTTAATGGGAGGAGGCAAGCTGCAACCTAGGGCTGTGGAAAACTGAGAATGGGGCATTCAAGGACACACGCTGAAGACTGACTTCAGACTATTTTCTTTGACTTTAAATGAATAAAGAGCATCGCATAAAACACAGCTTTAAAATAGTGGAAAAGAGACATACTGTAACGTTCTGCCAAGACACTGGAAATAAGCAGGGATTCTGGAGGAAGAGTAATAAAGCCAGGCACATTATGCACTCTATAAAGGGCAACATCCGCTCAAATCGACTTCATCGTTGTTAAGCTGCGTGGATGGCAGGCAGTGGGCAAGGAATAAATGCAATTGAAGAGGAAATCGTCACAGACCTAATGAGTTATTTACGCTCCAGAGGTGCAAAAGCAACACACGGCATCTTTGGACTCGGCCTTGCCAAATGAGTTTTCAAAAGGAATAAATAAATTAAACGCATCTGAGATGCAACAGGAAAAAAATTAGGTCACGCTGGGCTGTTCTGGAAACGTTTTTTAAAAACAGAAAGGAAACACTAGTTTGAATGCAGGTACTCAAGCTGTGCAAACTGGGTTATGTTTTTGTGTGTTTAGGGAAAAATTTAAATTTTTTAAATTCAAAATTTTCAGGCCTCAAATTCTTTTTGCATGTAGTGAAGTGAGAGAGTAATCCACCAAAGAAAAAAAAGGTTGCATCAGCGAAAACTTATGATTGCAGACAGAAAAAGAAAACATTTTTATTCTAATGAGACCGATCTGATACAAGAAGCATTCATGCTATTGTGCGATTACTTCTACCAGGTATTCTGTACGCAGCGGACATTACGCTCAGCCCCCCTTCACGAAAACAAGAGGGCTTGGTCAGCTGTTGTTTCCAACATGAGAGATTCTATAAAAAGAAAATGTACGGCACCCTCTTGTCTCTCGCTGACATCAGAGCCTTGACCGGCATCACCATTTGTCTTCCACATGTCACTGCACACCTTCAGTCCACACACTTTTGTTTCAAAACGAAAATATATTTGCGCCTGAAGATTAAAGATTTAATCTGAAACGGTATTGGCTGGATTTATTTATGAGAAGAAAAAATAATTTAAAAAATCACATCCAATCTGTATGTAACCTTTTTTTCTTTCTTTCTTTCTTTCAAAGCGGTACGGTGTCCTTCAGGCAAGAAGGACCAGCAAACTATTTACAGATTTACTTCAGCATGTTTTCCAGCGCTGGTCCACGGGAACAAGAATCTAACATGGCACTAAATAACAGGTGTAAATACTGGCTGACTCAGCCTCTGAAGCATCCTCCCCTATCTATTCCCATGCTGTACCCTCTGATGTAGCTCCAGCAACAGCACTTGAAGAGTAAATACATGCTGCAAACATAGTCTGTGTAACACAATCACTCCTTCATAAATCAAACACGGTGTTCTTCTGAGGACACGCAGTCGTTAGTGTCAGCAGTGGCAGCGATGAAAAACTTCAGGAGCTCTGGTGTCCTGATGCCGGACTGAATGTCGTGTTCGCTTGACACATTTGTGGCCCGGGCCTGGTTGTGGCATTTGTGCACTAACGGTCTCGTCCCGCACATTTGCCGCAGCTGCTCCATATGCAGACGAAGATGGCTCTTGTTCGTGTTTTCGGTACGTTTGCCTGGATCCTCTGAAACTCCTTCCACTGTGTCAGACTGAACGCATTGTGGGCTGAGCCCCCCCGAACCCCCCAGGCTCATATGGGGAGTGGTTTGGGCAACAAAAGAGGGTCAGAAAATGCGGTGAGCAACTGGCAGTTGAGGTCTAACGTTGACAGCTTTGAGGGGTTTGAAACCGAAAACCTTGTCAGTCATCCTCCTGCTTGGCCCAGGGGGCGATGACGGGAAGTGGTGGAAGGCTTGTTGGTGTATTTTCTTTTCAAAATTACCCTTTTTTCCCCTGAATACACTCGCTGAACAAAGGATGTCAGGGTTTTCTTTGCCTGTCGGAAGGCCATTTTACAACATAAAACGACTCACTCCAAAGTCTTGTACTCATACGGACATATGAGGAGCCTTTGGCGTTTCACTTTGACAGACTTCAGTATCAGATGACAGCATCTTGCTCTGCGGATGATATATGGAAGCCAACAAAATCTGAAGCTAAAGAGGTAGAAAAAAGAATTCTAGGAAAACACTTTTGTGCCCAATGGGACTCGTACTCTTTTGTTTCTTTTTTTCCTCTTCTTTTGAAAGTTCACCCCATTACGATGGTAAAGCATGTATAGAAACTCCTTGAACACAGCGTCGCCACCATTGCAACTTTGGTCTCGTTTTTAGTGACTTCAGACCCATTCGATGACTTTCTCTGGAGTGAATGGAGACTTCGAAACGGAAACGTACATCGTTCGTACTCTTGTCAATGAACAGTGAGTTATGCCACAATCCTCTACCCTCAGACAGAAGTCCTTCCAGTCTGCATTCAGAACAGTTTCCCAACACACAGAATGTCAACAGATCGCAGCAAAAAAGCTCCTGCTGGGTGGTATTTTTATGTATATCCATATATATATATGCTTGTGTTTGTTTTGCATAACATTGTGTTAAGCTTGCCCACAATTCTTCCCTGGAGAAGACTGTGTGGTTGTAAGTGGACCTATAAGTTGTTTAGGTAAGAGAAACTCATGCATCACTGACGTTTCCCAGCACTGAACATTGGGTCACCCTCACATGTTGCCTGTGAACTTCTTTTCAATCTCAGTCGGGGAGCTATGTAAATTGAGAAGATAATTTAAAAGTCTAACCTGAGCACTGACCTGTGGCACTAGGAGTGCCCGGACCAAATCTTTCAACAATGAGCAAAAAAAAAAGTATCAAGAGGCGTAGCTCCACATGTTCAAACACAGTACTGAACATCACCTCAGCTAATGATCTGCACAGTCTGAGTCAAAGAGAGGGTTGAGAAAAGCACAGCAAAGGAAAACAGTTCCGTTTCGCTAGATTTTAAATATGTTGCTGCATTTACAGTGCGACACAGTTCAAAGCCTTCTTTGCAGCCGTGAATTTGTTTTTCGAGGGCTCAGTCGCATGGGAGCTCGGCACAGACAGATGGGAAGATTCCTACAGATCATGAACATTTGCGTGTCTGCCTGTGTGTCCCCAGAGTTCTGCAGATGCATTTTGAGCTGAACTACAAAAATACTTATTCTCCAACAGCTTTTTATCTAAACGTGTTTTAAAATTCAACTTTAAGTCTAAAGCGTACGAGCCAGATGTTGTTCGCTTATTACCATGACTACACACTCCCTATCTCCATTACTATAGAAACATGAAGTGACGATGCTTTCTCCAGCAAGGCCAGCAGACGTTCAAACCCAGGTCCAATTGAGAAAGGTGGTAAACTTTAAAAATGATGCTCAACAATTATTCTGACTCAGAACTATTTTACAAAGCCAACAAGACACAAAATCTGTCACTAAATGTTCAAAGCTGGCTTTACATATTGGCTCATTTCAAATGTTTCAGAATTTTATTTGCAGAATTTTTTTAAAAAGCACTCACCGTCAAAATTACGGTGCAGCATGTGTCACATCTGCACGTTGACAAAGTTGCCAAATTAGCAACTTTGTCACTATTTTTTTGTGACTTTTCTGATCTCTAACAACTTTTAGTGACTTTTTTTTTCTGTTGGCGATTAAAGATAGACAGAGATTTGGCAAAAACATGTGAACATTAATTTCTCCTCAACTGACTACAAACCGTGGTTTTGTAAAAGCAAATACTACCGTGCCCTTTATTTTTGCAAGAAGTTAAAAAATACATCTGCAGTACGTCTAATCTGTTGTGCAAGTTTTGGTGGTCTTTAAAATGCAATAAATTAAGAAGTTAGATTTTTTTAAGTTTGCATAGTTCAGTAGTTTTTACAGCAACACTCTAAACTCTTCATTTATATGTAAGAACACTATACCTCATCTGCAGCCAAACGAGTTTGCATTGTTTCACTGGTAGTGCTCAATATTTTTTTAATAAAATATAATTGGAAAATTGAAGGTGTATTGTGACCTCATAACATCTGACAGTGTCAGTTGCGTGGTTAAAAAATGGCATAGGACAAAACTGGAATTGTCAGATCATATCTGCGAAAGGCCAGAAAACTGCAATCAGTGCATGTCTAAATAAAATCCATGCTAATGTTTCAAATTGACACATGCACCATCGATGTTACAAACAGTTGTGATGTTATTGAATATTAAGAACTTGTAGGGGTGTGAATACTTTTGCAAAGTACTGTATATAACCCCCACAATTTCTAAAAAATTAGCCACTCACTGATCATCCCAAAATGCAAAAGTTAGTAATAATGTATTTCTTGTGCTATAAGAATGCTTGTTAATGTGTCAGCGGAAATCAAAACACACCTCAGATATTGCTAAATTACATTTAAGTAGACTATACAAAAATCATTCTTTTAAAAAACTTTTTTGCGAGCCAATAAAAACTCAAGTTGAGGGCCAATCTTGGCCCACAAGTCATTCCCTGAGCAGACTTGGGCTCAACACAGAACTCTGCACTACCAAGTCAGACGTCCCGAACCTCCCTCCCTAATAAGCAGTGATCTAGAAGAGTGCAGTGGCCACGATGGCACAACCAGATCTGGCCCGGCTCACTCTCCCTGGAAATGAATGGCTGGACTCTCGACTCGAGGTTTAAGCGCCAGACATTTAAAACAGAGCATGGAGTTACCAGCTGCTCTCGTACTTCAGCAGTAACTCCCTCAGCAGAGACATGCACCAAATCTCAGCTTCCCTATTAAATCCACCCCTTACACACACACACAACACTCGATCCTCTACAAATGAAGTGGATCAGGACAGACACAAATAACTCTCTGAAAGTTTTAAAGGGATTCCTGCGGACCCGTTCTTCCACAGAGGCCACTTGTTAGCTCGCAGCAGCTCCAGATGACAGGATTTCAAGTTACAATGTCTTACAAAGGTTGTAAAGCTCTAGATCCCCTTACAGTCTGACGATATGTCATCATAGCCGGTAATTTGTGATTTAAATTTAGCCTTATCTGGATGTCATTGCGTCTTGATTTTTGTTCAACTGTAGATAAACAGGACAAAGTACTAAGCTACAAAGGTTGGAAAGTAATTTGTTTGATATTTTTGATTAAGTATTTAAATGACTTATGTCTTCAAGAAGCCCAGATAGATACTCGACGGGTTCAACTCATGTCCTCAGCAGCCGGGGACCAGGATGTTCTAGATGTGTTACGGTTCCAACACAGCTCATTCAAGTGAACTGTTCATTAACAGCCTTGGTGAATTCAAGCATTTGATTCAGCTGCATTGAATCATGGACACATTTAAAACACACAGAACATCCTGAGAACTAGAAATTATTTTCCATGCAATGTCTACAATATTGCATTCCAGACTCCGTACATTAATTTGTCAACTAAACAAATCTAGGTTCTCTTTGCAAGTCAAGGTATAAACAAATCCACAATTATGCAACAATTCATCTTTGAAAAGCAGAAATAGAGCCTCCTGCACAACCAATAAGGATGCAGCAAGTGGTTTCTGAATGGCTTGTTTAGAACAAAACACTAGTCTTTTCCATCAGTCACTGTCTTTTACCTAGCGACCAGTTAATGGGGTTAAGTCTTGGCTAGGGCTGCTATGTGCCAGTGCATTGCCCATCGAATGTGACTTCACAATCAAGAGGCTTTTGAACTGGCTTATTTTACAGACACCAAAAACATTAACTTGTTGCCAAAAAAAAAAAACACCTGGGTAGTTTTTTTAAGCACTTGGGGCTGTTTTTAGAAGCAGTTGAGACCCAAATGGAAACAAGCAAAATTTGAATTTTTGCATAATAGGTGAATTTAAGAGAATACTTTGGCTTCTTCAGCTTCCTCTCAATGCACGCTGTGCACCAATACACAAAGCAGTCGCTGTGGGAAAAATTGCACAGCTTAGATGATAGACGTTATACATTATGATGTTCAGGTAATCTTGGCCATACAAGATTGCCTGGAACCACATTTAGGTCTGTTGCTTGTATATCATCAAGAAAGTAAATCTCCTTCTAGGCAAAGCAGTTTAGCTTAAACTAAATTCAAATGCGTTACCAAAATAAACACCATCTGAATGCCATATACGTCTAACTCAAGTGGACATAGATGTATTGGATCTCAAAAGGCTTTGCTGTTTTCTTTAGAAATTACCGGAAGCATTTCAGAACCAGAGAATTATGTCTACCCTTTGATAAGTCCCATAAGCTAGGTAAAATATACATCTGTTGTATCTGGTTGCAAGGTCACCCACTGTCTTCTTTAAAAAAAACACCTTCAATTAATCTCCTCACATTCTCCCATCTATAAAAGGACCTATAGTGCCACATGATACTTTGTGTTTTTCAGCTGCTGAACCCCTCGTCATTCCTGGTGGGCCTCTGCTGCCCAGTTAACAACTGGCCTTGTGCCACCGGTTGTGCTGAAGTGTTGATGTGATGTGACAATTGAAAGTTTGCACAGGCTGCTTTGTTTCAAAAAAATAAATCTGAATAATTGGGTTGAGTAGCAACAATCGGGCAAAAAAAAAGGGCAGAATGCAAAGGAGCCACAAAGCAAAAAGGAAATGGCTAACTTTAAATAGTAAAATAAAGGTTTGGGGACAAGCAACAGCATTTCTTGCAGGAATTTAATAAGCAATTTGTGGTATTTATTTAGAGCTGGACAAATATTTTAATCTTTTCTGCCAACGGTATCTGAAAATGTGATGGTTTCAGCGGGAAGATGCAGAGGGAAGAAGAGCTGGCATCGGAGCAAAGAGCTGTTTGTACTGAAAGGCCTCCTATCGTGAGTCAAACATGCTGTCTCATGAAGATGACAAGGACCCCATCAAACACATCCACAAACAAAGAGGATCTTTGGGATGCTGACAATGTTGGCCATTCACAGGACAGGCATGGGGTTCTTCAAAAGTCCACCCACCGCAGAGCTCCCCCACCGGACCCCGAGCCCCAATGCATTCCCATGACTAAAAATAAACAAACTGAGCGACGGCCAGCGCCATCAAAAGATCAGCAGCTTTTGAAACAATGCACAAACTTGCTTGATTAGATCTGATTAAGTTTGGAGATGAGAGGTAAATTGTTATCTCTGCTTCAGGAAAAGATCTTTTAAAAAAAATCATTGAAAGAATTTGCTGGAAGTTTTGCTGTTTAATTTCAAGCTCTATTAACTACAGGATAATAGAAGACACAAACAGCAGTTCCAGGACCACAAAAGGTTTATGTCTTGGTCCATCAACCTCATTTTCCAGCAGGTTATTAGTTTTGATGAAAGCAAGGTTAACACATCACAGTGTTCGCTGTGAAACTCCATTTCTCTCTGTGAACAATAAAGCCTGAAGACGACGCACAGGAGGCCCAATGCATCACCATCTGCAGTGCCTGGCAAAAGTACTCGCACCCCATTGAACTTTTCTGATTGTGTCACTTTGCTACTCTAATGGGCTTTAAGTGAAAACGAACAGTAATGCATAAGTGTGAAGTGGAACAAAAATGATGCATGGCCTTTGAATGGTTTTAAAATTAAAAACCTGCAAGGTGCGGCATGCCTTTGTGTTTAACCCTCTTTACTCTGACACTCCGTGATAAAATCCAGTGTAACCTATTTGCTTTAGAAGTTCTTTACTTACTAAAACGTCAGACTTACCCAAACACGCCTGAACTAACAGGTCAGGTAAGATGATAAATAATCTGAGAATCAGCTAAGAGACTCATGACTACTCTAGAGGAGCTGCAGAGTCCAACAGCTCAAGTAGGAGAAGGTGCTCTGGTCAGATTGAGACCAAATTTGAAATACTTAACCCATTTGGAAAACCCTATAAGTTCATGAAGTTGTCTTGGTTTACAGATGCAAGTCAAACACAAAAAGACAAACTACTAACATCTGGCTAGAAAATTTCTGACCTCTCTAGAAATAATATTTTAAAATGTCAGCAGTTATTTAGAAAGTTTTGGGTTCATTTTAATAGTTGCAGATGGGATAAAACGCTTCTTACAAGAATAGTTTATTCAACCAAACTAAACTTGGAATCATCTGATCAGATGGGAGATAAAGAAATTCCTTAGAAAGCATAATTTATATTGCGGCTGTCAGCAATTCTCCCATTAGGGAGTGGTTTGCTTTATAACTTGGTCAACTTCATTCTGGTTGTTAAAAGTTAATCAATCCACGCAGCCAAACACAAAGAAAAGATGATAAATAGGCTAAAATAAAAGCATGAAAAAAAAAACAAGTGTCAATATATTTGAGTGAGACAGCTCCAACATTTAGAAAAAAATTACTGCAAAGAGCCTCTCAGGTGGTCGTTAACCCTAGTAAGCCGTTAATAAAAGCAAAGAAATAAAACTGATTGATATTTGCTGTTATGACAAATATGAAAACGTTTCACCGGTCTGAATGTTTTTGCACGAGACTAAAGCAGGAAGCAAAGACTCTCAGATGCTACCAACATTTACTGCCCGTCTTCGGTGATGTATCCAAGTAGTTCATGGTTCACATTAACTTTGGATACATATATTTTCCAGCATTTATGGAGCATCCCTTTCCGTGCGGGCGGAGCACCTTTGATTAGCGGTTTTCCTAAGTATCGGTGTTCAGCTCCTCTCCACATGGCTCTTGCTGCGACTGAACGTCGGGGCCGTGCCAAAGACACAGTACTCTCCGCAGGGCCTGGAGTTTGAGCTCACTGTTGGCAGGGATTGGGTTTTGGACACTTTAACCTGCCAGCGAATCTGGGTGGGCAGCTGGTAGTAACCTGAGCTCCATCAGCTCATCGCCAAGTTCTAACTCGGTGCTGTCCCCGGGGTACTTTTTCTACCCCTAAGGTCTTGTGCCTGGCTGCACCGTGGCTGTCTTTAACTGCCACATGAAGCTATAAATCAAAGTTGTAAAACCAAAAAAAAAAAAAAAAAGTGCATCCTCATTTTTGGTGTTCAAACATGTCAAAACACTTACGAGTTAAGAAATGAAATCCTACAGAGTTGCTAAAGCAGAAGCTCATCGTGACGTCGGGTTAAGTCAAGTGTCATTTCTCCACGGCGTTAGCTTCGTCTCTCCACAACAGGCTTGCAAGTACTTAAGATGTTTTATTAAGACGGACATGTTGCTCTCACCATCAATCTCACGTGATGTAACTTTGCCTACTGATGCTGGATTTTCTATTGAGGCTTGGTGAGCGCTGGGCCATAGCTGTTCCAGATAGTGTTTTAGTCATTACCAGACATTTTATTCATTCCCTTTCAGGTGCAGAAAACACACAAGTAACATTGGGATTCAGTTTCTGAGATAAAACACGACAGTTTCTGATTTTGTTTTTTTCTGGGGGGTTTTTCTCTGATGAGTATTTTTGACCAAATCATAACTCTGCCCTCCCTTCACTCTGTTGCCTTATTTGCATGTTCACATCAGGCGAGTGGTGGTTTCCTCTTAATGTTTTCTGAGATGCTTCCGAAGTGTGAAAAGGTGGTGCTATGTGTTTCTCCAAATAGAGAGATTTTAGAGGCAGCGCTGGATGCGAGAAGGTATGAAATGTGTTTGCAATTATACTATAAAGGCTTTTCTTAGTTACATAACAAGCCCTCTAATAATATTTTTGTATTTTATTTGGTATTATAGCCCTTTCTTCTGAACATATATAAAAATAATGTGGATGCATTTCTCAATTCTTTTTTTTTGACACTGAATTGTCTGATAGATTTCTAGTATTTTTCTTTAAGAAGCATAAAAATAACGGCGTTGGCTGATGTCTGTTACAAACCCGCCAACAGCTCCTGAATTATTGACACTGGATCATCACCAACAATAAATTCCATAATATGAGCTTCTAAAGGGGGATTTTTTTATCCAGAGGGAGATTTTAAAAAGTCCGTCCCTTAGACGCCGAATCCTTTGTCATACTGTTCAGCAATATAATAGAAACCATTTCAGCACAATGCTGAAGCCACCCTTTCATTTGTGGAGCTCTTTGCTGGCTATGATTTAAGTTTTAGGTATTGAGCCGTAAAATCATTCCCAGAAACTGGTGATCACGTAAATATATACAGTATGTTCATTACAGCTTCTGTTGTAATATTTAACTCAATATCTTCAATTTTTTTTACCAACTTAATGTAAATATATCCAATCTTTTAATGTTTGCCCCAAAACAAGTTCCCAATAGTCGTTTGGCTCGAGGAGGATTTTAGCAGATACTTGAGTGCAGATTTTTGACTTGAAAAATAGAGATTCACAGACAAATCAGCAGGTGAAATTGAGTTTTAACAGGGCCTTACAGTTGATGGGCCAGTTTAAAATAAAAATCATCCAATCATTTTTTATTTTTTCCAATCGCCACCTAGTTGGGGGTAACAACACTTGTCAGTGTGGAAGTTGTATTATTTTTAGGTGGGTTTAGAAACCTCTGTCAAGTAGCCATGTTATTTCTTTATTCTGTAGATTTTTAGGGATGTTGAGAAAGGAATCTCTTAGCTGTAACTTTTGACTGTTTTTGAAAAGCCTTGTTTTACTTTTGTTCTAAATATTGCTTTAAGATAGTCCCTTTTTTTCTTGGATCAGTGCACCTGATCCAAGATCCCCACGTATTCCTTTTATCTTACCAGCAGTTAGAAAAGTAAATTATTTTGTTTTTGCAGTGTTTTGCTTGTAACATGTTAATTTTTTTAGTCTTCACTCCATATAAACTCCTGCTGCACGACCACCAATCAGGAACCCAGTTCTATTTCAATTTCAGCACAGTTTTAATGTTTCTACACCTTCTTCTCATGACATTGAGTATTCCAATAATTTTTTTCCCTAAAAATATGAACAATAAAACTCCTACATCAGTAAACCTTTAAGTCCCTTTACTCCCTTCACATCCCTCTGCTCCTTGCTGTGGACTAAAAAAAACTTAAGGGTCTGCAAAACTGCTGTGTAGGATCCCAGATTGTGGAGCAGTCTTCCTTTCAAAGTCAGGATGGAAAGCTCTCTCGAGTGCTTTGAATCACAGCGGAAGACCTCCCTCTTTTCAAAATGTTTTTTTGTTTGACTCACCTGCTTCAGGAACCTCACTGAAAAGCTATTTTTTGTTTCTTTTTAGTATTTTTTGCACAGCTGTTTGCATGTATCTTTAGTTGCTTTCATTTTCTATAAGCCATTTTGCTTTTAAAATGTGTAATACAAATAATAATAATTTAAAAAACGTATTTAGTTTGAAGCCTGGCAATTCAATTAGTCTTGTGATCTGAATTGAGATTCCAGATGTTGTACGAGAAAAAACATTTATTACTGACAAATAAACATGTTTCTACTGAGGTAGGACTCTTTCTTGTATTATTATTTTTTCAAGGCATGTTAACCAATTCCCATGAAACATAAACATAGCTTTATGTTTCATGAGAAAATGTCTAAAAAGGAATTTGCAATTCGCATGTCAGCATTTTGGCCAGATAAAGAAACCAGAAGGCTGCATGTACAGCAGAGGACCAGCCCTTGTTGGCAGCCCTGTACAGTATGAGGTAGTGTTCTGGGGATGGGTGGAGGTGGTCATCAGTGTACCAACAGTTGCCTTTTGTATATACCTTCATATCCAAGCATAACACCGAGTTGGTGAAGGAGTCAAAATGCAACTTCGTCCAAACTCGGCCCAGTGATATTTACAGACAGGACTGATTTAGACTCCTGGCGTTCATCTTGTGCCATAATGATGAAAGGCAGAGACTGTGTTGATGTTTAACTTGTCTAATTCATCTGTGTTTACAATCTTCTAAGCATCCATTTCGGATAAACCTTTAAATCCATTACAGCCACATAAACATTTAAACAACACTAAAATGTGTAGCGCAAGGATTTCACAGTAGTATTTTTGGTGGTTTTGGTATTATATGTGTATTAGAATACATGTCCTCAACAGCCATGCAGAGTATTGCATGTCAAAAGGTAAGTCACAGTTCCTATACCTGCAAGTTAACCAGGCAAAAAAAAAAAATAAAAATGACAGAGCAGGACGGCTGCTGTGTGACCCATTATCAGTGATGCAAATAAATGCACAAACCATTACAGAGAAAGAGCAGCACTATTTTGTAAAATAAAACAAGTGAATTGCACAATTTTGTGGTAAAGAGCATTAGATAAAAATTAGAGATTGGTGACCCTTTTTAGAGACATTTTTACCTTTCCTACTATCTTACTCGATGTTTATGGTAGCAAGTGAGGCAGGAATCCCCATCGGGTGTTTTTGTAACAGAGTTCTAGTTGTTTTAGCCTTTTCTGCAAATACTTTGACTATAAATACGGTTGAAAATAAAAAAAAACAATCTGCTTTACTCCGATGGCATGTTTTACAGACAAAAAGACCAACGTGGTCTATCATACTTCAAATCCAAGGACATAAAAGCTCAACTGAAAGTGCTGCTAATTAAAAGTGATATGTTAGGTATAGATCTAATAAAAGGTTTAACAAGTTAAATTAACTGGATAAACTTGGCTTTATCCAGTTAATATTGTGACCAATAAGCAAGAGAGGCCTGTGCTATATAAGCAAATATGCATATTAACCATTTCTTCAGTTTACATACCGTTGCATGTTGATGTTTGCCAACTCGCAAGACTTCAACATACAACTTCCCTGAGATCTCACCGCATTCCCAGGTGCCTGAAGGAGGAAACGTAGCTGCAGCTTGCAAAACAGCCTGTTTTGTCCATTTCAGAAGTTGAAATATAGTGCAGCATACAAGTGAAATTTGATCCTGCCACAGAAACATTGATATAAAAATAAAGATAAAGCTATGTTGTGGTCTTTTGTGCTCCAACTATACATATGGTGACTATAAAAAAAAGTTGCATTATTAAGCTTCAATGGTGTGGACCTTGTAGTAAGCCAAAGCAGGAACAGGTGCATGCCAAATTTTACTGTGGACGGCAGCAAGCTTCAGACTAATGTAAAACAAAGTACTAAGGAGACTGATTCTGAAGGAAGTGTGAGAGGGTGCCTGAGATAACCAGCTACGACACATTTGTCCGACTCGTCAATCATCTCAGCTCTTTTGGGATTTGGGAAGGAGAAAAAAAAAAAAAAAACAGGAATCAGCTGCTCCGGTTAGTGTTGATCCTCAGATTCCAAAAGCAGGTGCTGCAGAATCAGCCTGTTCCCTGATTGCATCTTGGGGTTTTTGTGGGTCTTCGTTGCATGACTTGCATGCATACGTCTCAGCACGGAAATGAGCATGTTGTAAATGGGTACAGCTGTCGTGTAGAGGGATAGCTGCAGAAATACCAATGCTTTATATAGGGGTAACAAAGCAGACAACTTATACAACCTTTCTTGGATTGATCACACTGGAAACCTTCATCGTGAATGTTGATGAATGGGTTGGGGAAAAAAACCCGGAATTTGTTAGCAAAGTTTTGGGACCACTGCCACACACAAATAGCTCAAATCACCAAACACTACTAAAAATGCTTACTGCCAATTTTAACAGTTCAAACATCAAAGCACTACGACTGAAACTAAAATCTACAGCCTTCCTTATCTCCACTGTTGGAGGTGCAATTAATCAGCAGCAAGCAAAAATGAATGGAACTCTTGGATTGGCTGCTTTTGCAATCCCTAGCAAGTAGCATTGCGTGTAGATACTTCAGCTTTCCAAACCTCTTTTTTTTTTTTTGAATGTTTCAGATATGCTCTGCAGAAAATATGGAATAATTTGGAATTAGATTCCACAGAAAGGTCCACAAATTAAACTATGAACAGATCAATTTTAACCTTGATTTAAAAAGATTTAAAGTCTGCAATGGCTTGCCACAGGAACCCTGGATTCATTAGATTGAATTACATATTAAAGAGAAAGTGGGTTCCAGATCCTGCATGCCCAATAGAGTCTCTGTGTTAATGTTGTTTTGTTACAAACAATGCATAGATTTTTTTTAAAAATTCTTACATCTCTCAAGGGAAACTCATCTATTGTTAGACAACATCTACTTCTCAGATAATATGCATTAAACGTGAGAGTTCTCCATCTGGATTTTCGAAATCTTAAGTCATACTGGAAGTGGAATATGCACTTTCATAAAAATCAGCATTTTGCCATTAATGGGATTTTTGTTGGATTATTTGGAGCAGAAATCGAAATTGAAACACCTGACATGTTTCAATATATTTTTCATGTCGGACCTCAGAGTGAGAGCTAGTATCAAGAACCTGACTTGTGCATGCCAGTGAGTCATGTCTGCACTGTGAAGTAAGGCCTCATCAGCAAAAATATCTACATGTTCCTAAAATCTCAACCATTATACCATGCATAGATTCAAAAAGCAGCTGCCCGTCTAAGAAATACGCCACGAGCCATTCAGCCGGGACACCAAAGATCCTGGGGTTTAGGAGTGTGGGTTCAACAAACAAAAGGAGAATTGATTGCACCACATTGGGCTGTTTCTCCTTGAAGGCTGCTAATAGTTCCCACATTGTAAACATTTCGCCACAAGCCTTCATTCAAGAAAATGTTTCCCAGAAGAACGGATAGCCACTGGCACCCATCAGTCCCCATGGTGCAGTGTAAGAGCCGGTCTTGGCCTGATGGCACTGGTAACTGAAGAGCAAGAAAAGGGAAAAAAAAATGCTGGACTGTTGACAAGGAGGAGAATCTGTGTCCCTGCAGCTCTGGAGCTCAATGCATAAACCGGTTCCACAAGATTTACAAAATGAGCTGTTGGCCAAGGCTTTACCACATACACAAAAGAAAAATATGCTCAAAGAAGAGGAACACTTTATTTTGGTTTTGGGCAAAAAAAAAAAAAGTTTAAGTAATACTTCATCTTCTAAATATGCACCGACAATTCTGTCTCTTGGCAGGTTGTAGCCTAGACATTTTGTACAAGTTTGTTTATTGAAAGTCATTTGGAGAAATTATATGTGTGTACCAGAACAGTCGGGTCAATCAGCAGAGTGGTAGAGGTATGAATTTGACATGGGTGTTTATAGAAATCACCCGGCGTGCAGAGCTCATTCTCGATTTATTCATCGTTCGCCGTTAGTGACTGAAGGATCCGAGCTCAATGGGCTGATTAATTACACCAGACGCATCGTCTTTCATGTGAATTACAATGCAGATGCTCAAAATAGTATTGTTAAGAGTTCTTTCAGCGCCATATCTCTGGGATTTAAACATCACAACAGATGGCTGGAAATCTCAGGTTTCCCTCCACTGACTATTTCGGTCTCGAGTTGTTGTTCCCCTGCCTGCCCTCACCGCTCCGATGAAAGCCCTCTCAGGTCAGAAGCCGTGTCCACTCTGAAGGCACCAGACCATAAACAAGCAAGTACCCATTTCCCATTTTCCTCCCCTCTTTCTGTTTGCCAATGCTGACGTCAGAGTGTGGTATCTGTGGCATCTTCAAGCAGCCTTGAACGCCCAAGAAAGGTGCCGATTGATAGATGAGCTCAGGGAGACATCAAACACGGGCTCAGCTGCCCCTCTCAGAGTCCCCGTCTGTGCCAGACAGTAGAGTCGGTCTGTCTGCCCAGTCACCCCGCCTGCAATGTCCAGGATGTGGCAAAGCCCGTCACCACTGAGAGACTGCTGCTATGTCACAGCGTTACCCACAAGAGCATGATGACCCAAAGGTCAGCTGCACCCAAGGCTCAGCCATAAGACCACAGACCCTTCAGTCTTGAACTTCTTGCATTGCTAAAACAAAAAATCCATACAATTTGCATGTCGTGCAAGAACTCCCGCATGGTCATCTTCAACATATTTCCTTTTCTGTTCTCCAAGTAAATGCCCATATTATTAATAAGGCTTTGCATGGTTAACAGTGGATTTCACACACGGCGAGGTAGAACATCCAGCATACGTAACGGAGCAGTGCTTTCTTTGTTTCAGCCTCCACACCAGCTGCCAAAGCTCACAAAAAAGTTAGAGAAACCTGGGCATTAATATCCCCAAGCTGTTTCAAGTTGGTGAAAGAAATACAGCCCTGCATGGTTCTTGTAGCCAGTGGGGTAGAACCTTGAAGGATGTGGCGCTAAGGGAGTAGATGTTCAAGCCACAAAAATGACAAAACTCTCAGGAAACACAGAGGGCATTATATGATTCAGACACATTAGAGCAACTTGATTAGCGATTAAAAATTGAGAGGTTTAAGAAGACCGGATCAGAAAGATAAATGTTCACCGTTTCTAAGCGGATCGCCACTTCATATGAGTAATCGCCCATGATTCTCGGGTACAACAAACATGCGCCCTGAAACTCTTTACATATGCAACGTTAAAAGTGACTTAGCAAAACACAGTAATTATTTGTAAATTAGAGAACAGTCTAATTTTTGACACAAGACAGGCAAAAAAAAAAGAAGCTTTTGGAGAATTTTACCCGCTTTTCTGTGTTGTTTCTGAGCAGCTGATAGAAGAAAAACAAAGCACCAAACTAATATGACCACCACAAATTTAATGTCGATTCGGGCAGCCTGGAGCTGCAAAAGGAGCTCTGACACCAACAGAGGGATGAGTCATTATTGGATTTTACAGCATGTACACCAAAGATACAAAGACCAGGAAAAACGGGGCAAATGGAGGCACCATGCCAAGCTGCAGCATGGCTTATATCATGTGCAATATGGTAGCCATATCCTATTGACACTCCTCAAGGGTAAACACAGACGCAGAACAGAAGGAGAGCACGAGTCGGCCGTTCAGCCTCCCTGGCTCCCCTCCTTCTGTCATCTGTTTTCTGTTTCTCAGGCGCTGGTTTGGCTGCACAGCAGCAGCCGGGACCGGCCTTGTGGCACCGCTCCCACCACTATCACCTTCTATAATCCACCCCCCCGCCACCACAGCAACCCGGAGGTGCAGCAGACATCCACCTGTCTGTAGGGATTCATAAAGACTTATCCGCATGTTAAACCAGACCCCAAAATGTGTATCCGCAAAGATCACTGAGCATACCCAGTCCTGCTGACATAGTAGTTTCACAAGACATAGATATAGTAATTCTGGCCAGTGCGAATGTGACTTGTTTCTCTGTGGTATAAAGGCACGCTTAGCTTTTCACCGGTTATGATTTCTGTATCTGCAGGAACTTTACATTCCCATGGTTTTCGAGACCTTCCTAAAGCTACACGGGAAAAATCTGCTGACGACTGAGGAATCCAGTGAAATTCAGCTCAAGCAGGACTGACCGGACGACCTTCTGAAAACTCACAAATCCAATCTTTTTTTCTTTTTTTTGATCTGAAAACAAAATACATGAGCTCTACCGGGTTTATGCAAGAGAACATGTGAAGAATATGACTTGCGGAAGCAATTTAGAATTTTGGTGTTTCACTGAGAAAGCAAGAAGAAATAAGCAATTTTAAAACGTTTTTTGTTTTTCCACAATGCGTTGGTACAGCTCTGAAGTTTATTTAAACGGTGTGAAAAAGTGCTCTGTTTTATCATTTTGACCTTTCAAACTCCGTCGGTCGTGCTGGATTCAGCCTTTTCTCTATTGCTTTGTCCTTTTTAAATAGTAAAATGCCATTTTACAGTGTGATTTCAATGCTGATCCTACAAAAAAAAAAAAAAAAAAAAAATCAATGGCCACTCTCAGTAGGAGGGCTACAAATTAATATTTTGAATGCTGTTTTATACCTTTTTAATTGTATAGTTTTTTGTTTGTTTGTTTTAAGAAAACCTGCCTTCCTTTCATTGCCGCTGGTCAGCTGGCTGAAAGAAGCCACTGACCCTTCACCTGCCTTAGAAGATGATGGACGGATCTGAGTGCTTGGAAATACTCCAAGTCTTTGCTAACAAGACTTGAAATATTCATGTGGATATTAAAGGAGGACCACTTATTCATCTCGTTAAAGTAACAATGTTGGACAATACGCTACAAGAGGCGTATCTGTTAAATAACTGAGTACCTGCTGGAAGATGGTACGACTAATTTACACACTTGTGTTACTTTATGAAGAGCAGAACAGAAAATAGGGGTTTATATTCCTCCCAATAGCCAGGTTTATATAATATGGAGAATTACTAACAGTATTATTGGATTTAATCTAACTTTAATAATAAATATAACATTATATTACACTAAAGGGTTTCAGATCATATTACATATTTATTTAATTTCAGTGTTAATACTTTGCTATTTTTACATAGGTTACCATGCCATGAGAATCTCACTATCATCCCTTCCACAGTTTGTCATTTTTCAGTAAATGTTTCGAACACATAAAAGCAAGTGCTCTGTAAATCTTGGGTAACAAAAAAAAAGAAAAGGAACCTCACATATTTAAAGTCCAAGATTCATTCCATCAATATGTTAAAACCCTGAAAGATTTAATTTGCAATAACAACATATTTGATAAATCTCTTGAAATTTTTATCCATGCGGTTTGTTTTCATTACACAAAGGATGAGGATACTCTTACCCATATACAGAGTCTGGCTCATTGACACTGGAAATACATCTGTACCAGCAAATAATTTAACAGAAAGGCGCAAATTCCTCCATTTTGGCAGCCGTGCTAGACATGTTATACACTAGTTTGGCTTTTTCCCTCTGGGAGCTCTCAAATCCTTGTTTAAATATTAGCCCATGCTTAACCTAAGACACCGTCTTTAAATGGGACTCCACATAAATTAACCAAATGCCTATTAGGTAATCAAATTTGAGTGTCTGACAACCTAATTCAGGAAATTATATACTCAACAGCCATTAGAAAACTTGGGATGGAGCACTGAATAAATAAAGAATAAATATGCTTCGTGTCACAGTGAGATTATGAAACTACGGACGTACTACAGCCAAGGAGGTAAAGCAATGCTTTTAAAGTTGCACTTACCAAAGTGGTGTAATGAAAAATTCTCACCTATTCCAACACATCCAGCTCACTTGTTAAAAAAAATAAATAATGTAAAAAAAAAAATTGAAAAATCTAAGAACCACAGTAGGAGGTCTTATAACCATCAGTAGTGCCCAAAGGGCCTGCTTGTGGCTCACCATTATTTCTAAGTGTCATTTCGCTCCTAAACAGAGGCTCTGTTATTTTCAGTGGCATCGCGTGGTTTGCCACATTCACTTAATGAAGCGCGCCGACTTCCTCACTCCCCGGCGTGACAGCGAGGCCTCTCAGCAGACGAGAGTGTGGGGAGGAAGGAGAGCGGCTATAAAAAGGATACTTCAAGAGACGGAAGAATTGCTTGGTTTGGGTCCCGCTATTACCTAGCCCTAATCACGGTTTTATTTGTGTCTCGCACCGGAGGATGTTTGAAATGCAGTTTCCTCAAAAGAAATATTCATGCTGTTTTAACACGTTCACCTTACTTTTCAACTTTTAATGCGTTTTACTGGTCATTTACCTAAAAGACCAATGAAGATTAATTGCAAATTGGAAGAGAAATTATGCAAACTTTCCACTTCTCTTTGTCAAACCATGCATCTGAAGTGTGTTGCGTATTTGTATTTAGTCCTATAAAGTTAATATGGCTAGTTGTCTTCAGAAGTTACCTAATGTACAAACAGACTCCACTTTTGTGTAATGTCATCTAAGGATAATTCCGGCTGTCCTGAGAAACACCCAGAGGTTTATTAAAGAACAAACGGCGTCATGAAGATGTTGAGACGTTTAAAGCGCGATTAAGTTGGAAACCAATATATTTAAAAATATGACTAAGTTCTAACAAATTAATCATTCAAAAATAGAGAGATGGGCAGAATTACAATAATATATTGTGGCTTTATAATAATAATAATAAGACCAGGCATAAAAAAAAGTCTATACACCAAAGAATTTTTTAAAATGGAAGAATTGCTTTTCTACTATATTTCAAGGAGCACCATTTCATCCCAAAGGTGGCTCCCCTATGAACTATGAAACTCACTGCTTTATGGGTCTGATCAAGGACTCTGCATACAGACAGGCGTTGGCCTGGCTGCTGCACACCAGGTATGCCAATAAAATACTCAACCTTTTGGAATATTCTTGTGTTAGAATGTCCCAGTCAAAGTCTCAGCCCAGATCTTGCAAAGGATCTGGGCTGAGACTTGAAAATAAACCTTTTCGAGTGGATGGTCAAAATACCCCCAAACTTGGGGTGTTTTGCAAAAAAGTTGAATCAAAATATTTCAGTTGCCATAGTGGCAACTGAATTATTCCGGTGGAGGCATACCCCCAAGGTACATGCAGCCGCAATGGCAGCCAAAGCTGGTCTTTAGAGTTAATAAGTTGGAGAAATGGGGCCAATACAAATCACACTTTGAAGATCCGTACTTGTAGAAAAAGTTGAAAAACATGAATCACTTGTCTTCCACATCACAGCTTTGCACCACTTTGGGTCGTCACATAATATATTTTAAAAGGACACTAAATGTTTGTGGTTGCAAAGTGTCAAAAGTGGAAAAGTTAAAGGGTATGAATACTTCTGCGTTGGCTTGGTAAGAATGAGGTAAACAACCATCCCAACATGTGCTAAAAATTACTTCTCATGACTCATCTAATCTTGCACACAATTGCATAATTAGCTTTTAGAGTCTGTTTACTCACACTACTTTATCTACGTGCTGTTTTGCTTTCCAACAGTTGTATTTTCCCCGATTGGTGCGTAATGCTTCCCTAACAGTGGCTCCTTGATAAAGGTGCATTACCAGTCAATTTGTACCTCTTTTACTACATTAACAGACTTTCCCCTCACTGGAACATTTAGTGTGCAACCTTGGGGCGGGGGAGGAAATCCCTTTGATAAACTCAAGGCACTGTCTTGTCATGAAGCCCCATGGTGAGACAGTTTCAGTGTGCAGACAGGAGCCGAGAACCCAGGACCACATGAGAGTCTCCAACGGAAACCCCTCTGTACACACTGCAAATCAAAGCGAAGACATGTAAGTGTTTTTCCACACGCTTTAGACAGACAGGAAGGGACGGACTGAGACAAAGAACCAGTCTGGCCCTCATGAGATATTTCGAATTAAGATCTCCATAAATATCTAAAAAAAATTGGAATTAAAATGGAGGGTGTGTGTGTGTGTGTGTGTGTGTGTGAACTGTTAAAAGAAAAATGTTGTCATACTGGAGGGAAAATAAATGTGTTCAGGGCCTATTTAGCAGTTTGGAAAAGTTTGGAATTTGATCCAAGTGTTTTCCAGATCTGAATAAGCATGAAAAACACGAGGTGAGGAAAACATTCACATTTCCAGAGTTCATTCCCTGTCCAGCGGTCTAAATGTCGCATCCATCCATCATATATTGTAAAAGTTTAATTGAATAGTTTGTTGCCTTTGTTTAGAAAGCAATCAGGTCATATAGTGTGTCTTTGTCCAAATACCTAATTTGTAAGTATTTTTTTTCCTCTCAAAGGTCAGAATATTGTGCGACTTTGATAGTGGAGCAATATTTTAGAAAGGACGAACCTGTTAAAAAAAATAGATCAGCTTTGCATTTTGATACAATTAAAACTTCAAACTTTGTTCTAGTTTTACTTTTAATATCGTTTCAACCCATAATTAACAGAAATGTGCTTGTTCCCATCGATTCAAAGAAAAAAGAAACTCAAATCCATGGAAAATGCTAACTTATTTCACTAACAATGGGAAGCATTGCAGCAGCAGTCAAGCCGCTGCTCGACTGTGGACACGTTGTGCCCTGTGCAGCCTGCTTTTTGATACTAAAACAGAACCTGCTTTGATACACATGGTAAATATTGATTTCTCCAGGACGGTTTCACTGCAGCCCGCGGGACTGGGAAACTCAGACCTCCCCTGCTCCCCACACCTGCCGTGGCCGGAGACTTTATTTACACCAAAGCTGGTTGGAAATGCCCATACGGGGGGACACAGTAAAGCCAGAGATGCAAATACACAGACATATACACCGGTCCACATTCCTCCCCGTTTCATCTCGAGTCTGACTTTTTTTTTGGGGGGGCGGAGAGGGGATTCTAACAGGGTGTCCTTTCTTAAAGTCTACCTAACATGAGCCTGACTGCGTATTTACTTGCACGTGGAACAGTTAAACAGGACAAGACCTAAGTGACATATTAGATATTTGAAAACATCCATACTGGGGGAAACCTGACCTTATGCAACATGTTTTAGGTTTTTAAACAAAATTATTGAGAGCCAGTAAAATCCCATCTAGCTGTGAGAACACCAATGTCTCCACTGACACCGTTGTGAACTGATATATTCACTGGAGAATTTATATCTGAATCAAAACAGTACGAGGCCTCCAACATTTCGTCACAGAGTAATAATTACCAACATAAAAGTGTGTCACATAGAGAAGGCCAAGTTGTCTCTCGAAGGGGTTGTTGTTTCTATGAACCGTTTACTGCGGCCTCAGGAGATATTTGTACAATTTATCAATTTGAAACATCACAGAAGCACTCTTTTTTTTAAAAGGAGAATGCAGAAAAGCCCTGTTAGTTCTCTGTTATTTCCTCTCAAACTTTGAGGGTAAAAACAATAAACCCATATTCTGCAGCTTGTTTGAAGAAGGATTTTGTGACGTAACGCTTCTCATGAGGGAACTGTATCAGCAGTGCACACACAGACTGCTCCGAGTCAAAATAAGGCATGCAATTTGTCCACCAGCTTGTCGTTTGTGTGTTTTTCTTTTTTCAACACTCAACTAATCCAATGAAATGTTTTGAAACCGCTGGCTTCCATCATTAAAAACTGGTGAGACACAGGAGAATAAAAGAAAAGATGCTCGAGTCAACAGTTGGTTGACTCAGGATAAAGAAAAACAGCCCAGTTTTGCCACTGGATTAATTAGATCAGCCGTTTATTGAAATTGTTGACAGTTCCACAGAGGGGAAAATAAATTAGATAAACACTGTCATGAAAGTTTATGTTGTTCTGTGGCACCGCTGCACACCAGACTCAGATGGTTCGGGTGCTCACGGGTGATTCTTCTGGGATAGGAAATTAAACATTTGTGGATTGAAAAGAGGCTTCATTTTTAATTCATTATGTATTTTTTTTCCAATTCAGGGTCAAAATTACACATGCAGCCTCAAATATAAATATACATCTTCAGTGATACCTAAATATTTCTTGAAAAGTAACACCTCAAATATAAATTAGATTTTAGCCTGAGAGCGGATATGTGAGCATTTCATATCTAATGCTAAACAGTAGCTGTATGACATACTGAAAGAGTTATAATCTGAATTGCAAACACCCAATTTGAATGACTACATAATCAGCATGCTGCTGTGGCAAGCTGAGATACAATTTAGTAATCTGGCTCAGGTGTGATGAAGCAAGGACACTTATAAAACATGCAGACCTTCAGTCGGCTGCTCTTGACTTCCTTATCAGCATCTAGCTTGAAAAAGCCTTCAAGTTATGAGTTAAAAGTTCAAAAGTTCACATAAAAGTCCATTTTTTGGTTAAAAGGCATGGAAGTATTATGCCAATTTTTTTATTTTTATATTATTTTTTAATGTTATTCCCTCATCAAAAACATTCAAGGAGCTTTACTTCAGTTTACATTTGAAAAATCCTCGAATCTCCCATAGCAGCCATTCATTCATGTCTAAATGCCTGCTCACACAATGAGCCACTCAACTCCTCCAGACTAGCGGCAGCAGCAATAAGTAAACAAAACTGCAAGTCTACTGAGCTTATCCTGCAAACTACCTCAATGCTCCCATCTCAAAGCATTGTTGAGATGGAAGTATTGGAAATAATGCAAAGTCAAATTCTTTTAAGTTGTTTTTGATACACATCACACTTTTATAACTGAAAGTAAAAAAGTTACTTGTTCTTGCTGTAAAATGGGTCCATATGCCTGAAAAATACACATCATCATCATCATTTAATATACAGTAAGTATTAAAATACCAAAAAAAACATTCATAGTATGAAGAGAAAATAGTTTATTTTAAAGCAACCCTTTGCTTCACGAATCCAAAAGGTCACGATGGACTTTTGCCAGTCGATCTCCCACAAAGAAATTAATACATCTTAGGTCATATTTTTCAAACTGACATTTGTTTGAACATACCTTATATTTGCAAAAACGAGCTCCCAGTCTGTGGGTCTTGTGAGACATTAGCGACTTTGGTGAAAATGAGAGAAGCCGTTTCGCCTCTGGCTGTCTTGTTGATTTTGGCTAGCAGTTGCTAATCCGAGAACCGGCCAGAGGGGACCAGTTTACCTGGGGTAGAGTGTCTGAAAACTGAGAGAACGGTATGACATGAGTGCATTTTTCCCTCTCCTGCAAGCTCTCAGCGTTACCCCCTCGAGCTCAGAAAACATCTTAGCCTCTAACCCCATGCACTTCGCTCAGTATGCTTTTCTTACAAGCCAGCGTACAACCACAAATGAGAACTTTATTCACTGTATATAAAATTTACCCAGTGGCTCAGGTTGTGCAGAGTTCATCAGAACCTATTTATTCAGCACAGCCAGCTACCATAATATTATCCCCACTGCAGTAAAAAAATTTGCAGACTGAAATGTTGACCTTCAAAAATGCATATTCACCCAGCCAGGACCTCTTAAAAAGGCTTCTTCCTGCATTATGGTTTGTTTTGCTCAGCCACCTTCACATAAACACAGCCAATAGCAATCTCAACACCTTATTTCAATAGAAAGTGAAATACAAAAAGTACTCATACCACTTTAGCTTTTTACATTTTGTCACGTCCCATCCCCGACTTCAATATATTCTGGTCTAGCACAAAGTTGTGCATAATTGAGAAGAGAAGGGAAAAAAATTCTTCACAGCTTTAAATCTGAAAACTTTGAAAAGTTTTCAACATATTTCTATGGTGTCTAATCTATGGTGTCTATCTTTCTAATATATCGGAGCGTAATATGCTCCAACATATTACGCCATAGAAAATGGCCAATACCACATTCTCATTCAGCCTTGGAGTCCAAACTTTACAGAACCGCCGTTTGCTACAATTACATCTGCAAGTCTTTTCATGTACGTCTCTCCCAGATATGCACATCTAAATAATCAAGTTTTTTGCCTGTTCTTTGCTGCACAACTCAAGCTCTACCGATTGATGCAGGATTGTGAATGTCTGCCTCAGTTTCAATTCTTCTACAGCATCTTTCAGGTTTTCAACCAATATTCTCCAATATTTAGCTCTATCCATTTCAATCAATTCTGGCCATCTTCCACCATGATGCTGCTTTCACAGGGTCATGTGAGGTGTTAATTTTTCTTGATGTGAGGTGCTTTCATGCAGGCCAAAAAGTTCAGGTTTGGTCTAATCTGACCATAGTTTTCCCCTACATGTCTGGTAAACTTTAAACATGAGTTCTTTTCTCATCTTGGCTTGTCCACCTAAATTGGACAACAATGTTTTTAGATGTCGTAGTCTTTGCTGTTTTAGATGACTGATCAAATGGTGCTATGGCAGATGATGAGAGTTTCGGATGTTTTATAACCTAGAATATTAATAACCTTTAATGTCTCAGTGGTACAATTCAGGTGTGCCAGAAGCAAGACGAAGCATGTAGATTTACAAAAAGTAAAAGTATGTTTTAAAAAATATTTGCAAGTATAACCTACTGCACAGTTTATTTACAGAACCCTGTGCACATATCAAAATAGCATATGACTGAAACAAATGTGGAGAGTAGGATAATTTCAAAATTTACAAAATGCACCTCTATACAGGGTTAAAACAACCGTTTATTTACAAGAAGCAGGAATGTAAATACTTAGAGTTTGTTGAGAGCATCAATGGTTACAGAGCAGCTGCTGGAAGGAAGAAAGGAAGGAGGAATTACAATAACGCTGCTTTGAGCACCAAAGATGCAGCAGTCTGTCCCCCAAGAAGCTCTCCTGTTCAGCAACAGATTGATGCATGAGGTGAAAGACATTTTCCAACAGTGTTATTTTACCAAGAGTTCCTCTGTCTCCCACCACCCACACTTCCTGATTAGTTTATCTAACCTAGCAGTTTTCAACGTGGGTGGTACTGCCCCCGGGGGGCGTTCAGAGGATGGTACGGGGCGTTGTCGGAAATTTTTACAAAAGGGGGGCGATGAGATTCCTTTGGGGGGGCGTTTGGTCGAAGGTAAACTTTACACCTTAAATGCACAACAATACCAGTTTAGACTGAAAAATGAACCCATTTAAATAAAGAAATCCTTCCATAGGTGATACCGTGATAGAGAGCATTGATTTTATAGCGTTAACACCGGTGCTGGAAGTGGTCCAATATGAAACGGGTGTGATAGAACAACGGTACCACAGTACTTTTAAATTTCAATAATCAGAATACCAAAATTATTTCCGTTGTTTTAAAAGGTTTATGTCAGTCTGCCTTTTCCCCATTGATACATTTCCCGCCCTGCACATTAGGGGGTAAAAAAAAAAAAAACCGATGCGTACATTGCACAAAACTCTGAAACTGGAGACGCGGGACATAAAACGGAATGACAAACTAGATGTGAATTATGGCATAAAAACAGAGAATCCGATGCTGAACAGTGAAAAATCAACACATGATCTGAAACACATGACAATTAGGAGGCCAGCAGGTGATCAGTGTAGATTACTGATGGTCAATAAACGATCAAATAAATCTAGCAATAGAAAAGAAACTAAGGTGGACATAGCAATAAACCAAGAGAGGATAATACTAATCAAATGAAACTAAATGGAAATGAATGAAGAACAAAATGC
>CAEGAF010126460.1:0-28220 GCA_903067075.1 Micropoecilia bifurca
CAGAGAAAATGGCATCGGAGCTGTTAAAGAAAAACCAACACCATATCAAACTTTAAACTTCTGCTTTAATGTCCTTAAAGTACAAGATGGAGGGAGATCAAAGTGAAACCTTCCAATCCACTGATGGAACTGTTAAAATGTTCAAGAGCCACAGAGTGGCATTTTTTTAAAAAGTCTTTAAATATTGCATGTCTTGCATAATTTAATGCCCACTAGGAGAATAAGATGATAAAATTGCCTTTGGTGAAACTTTTGCAGTATTTAATGGCATATATGAATGAAACGGTTAGGATTTTTGCACACAATCTGAAATTACTAACCGTGCATCTGTCCAAACAATCCTTTTTTCTAAATGATCCAGTGTTAGTCCATTAGGCCAGGCTCCAATCTCCATATCCTTAAACACAATGTGTCTCCCGCTCCCACTCATGGTAGCAGCCTCAATTCTTGGAAATGTTGCATCCCAGTCAGTCCAGAAGAGAATTCTTGAAACAGAAACAAGATGTGGCTGTTAGCATCTATTCTTCTTTGCAGCTGCTGAAGATGGAAAGCATGAAAGTACTGAATGCAATTAGAGTTTGTCATCATCATGCTCATCAAAGGAGGATAGAAAACAGTAATTATGGATATGGTATTGCATCTGTGTTATGTAACACCAATGACAGTCCTGATCACTGCCCAAGAATCACAGTGTTCCAGTAAAATTCTTAACCATCTATGGCAAGTAAGCAGGTTGAGTTTTTTCAGACAATATTTTCCTGACAGGGGTTTTCTGATCACAGCTTTTTAAAATTATTTGTGTTGGACTCCTTGATTAAGCTTAACTCCTAATACCGTTTGATGACCTCCGATGGTCTACAGTTTGAGATTTTGTCAGCTGCATCCAGAGAAAGTCACAGGGCCGTAGTTATTTTGTCTCAAGTAGAGTCGTGGCTTTTCCACGCCATCTTAAACCCATTCTGGACTCATTGACTTTTAAAGCTGGCTAAGGAACGTCAAAAGAAAACTAAGGCCCCATGTATCACTGACAGTGTGCAGCCTCTTCTTATCAGAGAACTGTCCATTCACTGTCAACTAAGTCATCCAAAATTAACAAGAAAATGGGTGCTCAAATTTAAATCACATACTGGCGACAACAAAACCGTGTTAGGAAGAAATATATCTGTACAGATCAATGGGCTTATTCACTTGATACGACCTCAGTGATCAATCACCCACTCCTTTGAGTGGATTCGAGTAATAAGATTAGAATTATTGCCCCGTAATGGAAATGCACCTTTAGGTACCAAAAGTACCCATTAATCCTACTCTCTACAGTCATGAAATGTAGTCTAGTCATCCTTTCAAATGTGAACAAGTACAAAAGGAAGAGTGTGTGAGCATATAACTCATTCCTTAAAAGTGTTAAATTGATTTTTTGGGAAGTCTGGGTTTTGCCAAAGTCTCCAACCACTGGCTTTCAGACGAAATTAAGCCAATATACATACAGTATCTAATGATAAAATGTTGTAACATTTCAACAGCAGAGAAAAATAGTTTTTTTTTTAAATAAAAGTTCCCAAAATATCATATTTTGAAAAGGTTCTTTGAAGTTCTTATCTTTCACATCTTGCTGAGAATAGAATATAATTCAATCAGGCTGTAATTGCTAAATTAATGGGAAATATGTGTTTAACTGTGAACTAAAACTATTCAAATCTTACTTTGTGATACAACAGCAGCAGGACACTCAAATGTAAATGGCACACATTAAAGAAGGTATGTAATAGCTAGCTATAAAAACACAAAAATCAAATCACCAAGACATTCATTGAATTATTTGTGTGTGTATTTTATAAAATAGGTCCCCTTTTAAACACATAATTACATCTGAAGGTGTCTAAGAGACAAAAGGTGGCTATCATCAATATACCAGGTGAGGTAATGGTTAAAGGAAGCAAATCAAAACTTTCCTGAAGGGAAACACAAGAACTCAGACTTATCCAATATTTTTTTTACATTGAATCTGTAAAACAAAGAAAAATCTATAAATCCTACAACAGGTCTAGACAAAATTAGTCATAATTATTATGGTCCAACTCTAAGCACTATTATAAATAAACCAGGCAGGCGATTTACAAAATTAAGAATTGAAGCAACATTTTTCCCGTTTTGACCACAATCTATACAGAGCATAAAAACTGAACATTATACTTTAATGGAAGGTTACACTGGTATTCAACCCTCTCTCCCAGGTCCAACACCCAGCTCAGGGAGCCACAGTCCACTGATAACAGCGATGTTATGTATCCAAGGCAGAGGACTAGCTGCAAGGAGGTGACATCAGGTTACAGCAGCAGCGAACACCATCATTTTCTTTGCCCTACTTACACATCCCTAAATCTTTAAAATTGTTCTCTTACATAAAGAAGAAAACCAAGGAAGGAAAGACACACCTAATATCTTGTACAACCCATTTCTTTCAAAGCTATGGCTGCTGCTGGACAACCTGCAGAATAGATTCTAACAATATTGCAAAGGTGGCACAAAAAAAACACCAGAGAGAGGATATTTAGGTTGACAGTCACTCAGTCCTGGACAGGTTGAGCATCAGCCCTGCCGTGTCAAACCGTACTCTGAAGCAGTACCGGGACAGGACAGCTGATGAAATACAATATGGATATATCTAAGTAAGTACAAGAAAATGTACTTTCAAATTTGTTTTGAGACAATGCAGATAAGAAAAAAGTTGGACCACTATACAATTCACATCACTGTGCCACTGTGTCTTTTTTTCCCCTTTTGCAATGGCAACTTTATCAACAGCTTTACATGCAAACTTTAAACTATGCCATTATTCAAACTGGAACTCTAGTATTACTAGCCGTTTCTGGCTAAGCAATATTTGGTGTAGTCAGTCCTCTTTTTGCTGACAGCAGGGAGAATAAAACGTTTACTGTCAGACACAGATGGCTTTACAAACCATCTCCTTGTCCTACTCTGCAGGGGAAATGAGGACTGAATTTTAGGATTTGTACCAAGAGGGGACCAATTCAAAAAAGAACAAGATACTGCCTTTGCTTTTTATCCATAATAGCTGTGGTGTCGAGCAACAGAACTTATATGGAACAAGAGCAAATGAGCAGTATAAATTCGAAAAGGTTGAAATGGTATTGGAGTATTTGCTCCATGCGATTTTGATGTTCAGGAAAAAGAACCAATGCATTATTTTTAATATATTCTGTAAGACCTTGACTCCAAATCTTATGTAAGAAGCAAAATACATCGAAGTTCTCGTGTTGAATTATTTCTGGTGCTAGCAGCAGTGGAAAAAAAAAACATACCCCTGTCCTGGGTCGAGAGCGATGGCTCGTGGATGCTCCATGCCGCCCGCGATCAGAGTGGTCCGCATTTCTCCGTTAAGCTTGGCCACCTCGATCTGGTCCAAATTGCTGTCAATCCAATAGAGTTTGCCTGTAATCCAGTCCACAGCCAGGCCCTCTGGGGTGGCTAGCCCATGCTGAACAACCACCTCAATACCTGCCACTCCTAAAACAATATTGACAAGACATTAACGTGACTGTACTGCAGTGACTTTGAATGAATTCATAGAAGATGGGATGCAGGGGAATGCTGTCCATCAGGTATAAGAATGTTGGGAGGCTGGGTATAGCCATTTGACAAAGTGGGAAAATCTGTCTGGAGTTTTATGAAGGTTTCTTAGGAGAGTACAATAGATCAAGCTGAGAGGTCGTTCTGCAGGACCACAGATGGAGAGAATAACTACCATTCACAAAAATACAAAGAGTAAGTTCTGATTCTTTTTGAAGGATAGATAAAATACCACAATACAGGTCTTTTGGCTCAATATGTTTCAGCTTGATCATGAGGATAAAACTGATACTATAAACTTGAATGAATCATGGGAGTAAAGGGCAGAACTGTGAAAATGTATTTCCCCCTTTAAAAAAGGTTTTATGTTTTTCTGTCACACCAAAGAGCTTGAGATCATTGACTACATTTTACTATCACATAACAATAACCTGAAAAAAATACAAAGAGCAATGCTTAAAGGAAGGGCATGCTATCCAAAATCTAAAGGCTCACTTTGTACATCATAATTTAAATGTGACTAACCACAAAACAGCTGAATTTTATGAGCTGCATACAAGTTAGAATACTGTTAGAACTGCAGAATCAAGAAATTACATAAACAGAGCCAGTATGACAGCATGAAGTTGACTAAAATTATCTAAATGCAATACATAATGTGCCTTTCCGAAGAAATTCAAGAGCAGATTAGAACTGCTTTATGGTGTGGAATTAAAACGCCCCTTTGATAAAAGGAAACATAATTTTAAAACTTCTTACGTGTGACAAAAACTAAATTTTGTAAATGAGCAAAAAAAAAGTTTCATAGTACTATAAAGACGTAAGATTATATATGTATCTCTGTTAGCGTTTTGAAACTATGTTGCAACAATTCTAGAGAAGAAAATATCATAAAGCATGGATTTTTAAAGTTTAGACATAAAAGCACAGCCTCTTTCAAGTATATAACAAGTTTTCATGTACATCGATGCCCTTGTGTGTGCCCCAGTGCATACCACCCGTCTCCGAGAGCCTTCCTCTGTAGATCTTATCTTCCACCACGTCTGTCCAGTACAGCAGGCTACGGTTAAAATGGAAGTCCAAAGCAATTGTGTTCCTCAGTCCCGGCACCAGCAGACTGTAGTCTCGCTTGTGAAGGTCTATTCGTCTTATCTCATGTCGGATTGAGAAAATGATGAAAGCTTCAAAAGGATCTAGTCGCAGAGAGACACACAAAAAACATTTTTTCTTTTTTTCTTTTTTCAAAGACACGATGCAGAACATTAGGTGGCGAACACAGAGATTTTCGGACTAGATAACAAATTGCACTTGTCTTCTCTTGAATCCATCATGATTTAATAAACAAGTACACTCCTTTTTATGCTGATAGGAATTCAGGTTTTGATGGGTCCAACTATATAAATGCAGTGCAAACCTGAACTAAAACTACTTTGGAATAAGACATTTACAAAACAGATGGAATCAAAATACAGAAAAATAGGAATGTTCATTTTATGTAATATATATAAATGTATGTATGTGTAATGCTTAGATGTTCAACTGTAGATCATTTCAAAGGTGTATTGCTTTGTTGGAGGATTTACAGTCCTAGCTGCCACAGGCCAAATGCAAGTAATTACAAAACATTGGCCAGTTTGCAATTTAAACAGGCAATTTCTACAAAGGGCCTTTTGGGAGCAGAAATGCACCTGAACCGCTGCCAGACTGGTGCAAATAACAATACTAGAAGAAGAAAAAACTGAGTTGTTAAGTGACATTCCTGTTGTAATGCAGACAAACAAATGTTTGTTAGGAAGACCTTAAGGATGATCTCAAAGTTGTCACACTGCCACCAAACGAGCCAGGTTGGTGGATTGATCGGTGTGTGATGTTTATTATGTCTTTGACTTGTGTTAAAGAATAAGAATAGACACATCGATGAGTATTGTTTTGCTGTTTAAAAAGTACCTGTTGAAAATAGCAATCTTTCAACAGATATGGAACATACTGTCTAATAAGTCCACATTTTCTTTTTTTAAGAAAAGAATATTTCCGCCTGTGATTAAGTTGTGTTGTTTGAGGGCAGTTGGAAAACCCCAAAAATCTAGTTATGTTTAAGACATCAGCTCTGGACCAGCTCTGCTAACATTAACAATGTGATTTTACATTGTTATTGGGGAACATTAATAAAGTAGTAAAAAGGCAAGATGTATCTCTTATCATATTTCCTGTGATAAATATTTACACAGGAAAATATTTAGAATATTTTCCTTTGTAAGAAAGCAATTTGTAACTAAATCAGTATCTATATGATTTTTTATAGGAATGTTCTAATTTAAAAGCAGAAGTTGCTTTTTCTATTTCTTTATGCAAGCATAATTTTTAATACTATTTATTCCCAGTCTGATGCCTTGCATAGTTAAAAATGGTTTCAAACATATTTCAGCAGTTTAAACCGCCATGTGGTGCACATTAATATTCATCAATTTCAGCCAAACCAATTTGTTGCCAAACACTCTGAACATATGAAAATATTTTCCCAAAGTAGATAGATACAGTTGTACATCCAATCTTTTGAGGAATGTGTTTTGCAGGGGCTCAAAAAAGTTGCTAAATCTTACTGCAGGTTGATGATAAACAATGTCTGAATATTAGGCCTCCATGACTCTGCCTGCTGTGGTTTGTTTCAATCAGGAAGATTACTTTTACCTTCAGTGTTGCTCCTTTTCTTGGAAATGTTTGCTCTACCTAAATTCAATATATGACACCCATCTAAAGCGCAACTACTTATAAAAACACATATTTTCAAAGCAACTTTTTTGTAAGCCTCACGTTCAAAACACTTTTAAGGCAACAGAGCTGTTTGCACACAAATATAATGAAAGCGATGTCCTTACTTTAGTCACTTGTTCCAGTTAACAAACCAGCGACAATGCTTTCAGTGGAAAGATTTGTACAAACACATCTTTTATCACTGAGATGTGAAAAGCAGAGAAAGAACATGTGTGCCTGGGACTTCACAATGAATCTAATAACACCTTCTTCAACGTGAAATTGTGATATTAGTTTGCATGCAAAGACTGATGTTTGATTAACAAGTAGAGTCCTAATCAGCTTCAAACTAAAAATGGTGTATTATTTCTGGGTGTTAATGTATGATTAGAGCTGCAACTGCTATCCATCCTGGAGTGCAAGACAGAAGCAAGTCATCAAAACAGGGTCCATAAATCAGAATGTGACAAGCCAACAGCATCTGCGTCCCAATTGTATTTCAAGAGCTTTCTAGCAGTCTCATCAAATGGATTATCCAGTAGCAGCAATCAGTGGAGCAGACTCAAAATTTTTGATGCAAGGCAAAAAATTTTGAACAAATCTTTCGATAACATCTATTTTGATGGTAAATATCTGAACAGCCAAGTAAACCATCAAGCTTTATAGTTTAGGAAGACTGGTTTTCCTCAGCAAGCATCAATGCAGATAACAATGACAAGACTCATCATCACTATGGTGCATTTTAAAATTTTGAAATAATTTACTTCAACCCATTCTAAATCAGAATTAATTTCTGCGCTCACAATCAGCTCTCCACCTTTTCAGCACTCACATAGCCAAACAAAAAATGTGTCTGTTCTGCAGTTTGAATTGCTTTGAAACACTGAGTGCATTAATAACTTTCATTTCTTATAAGAAACGGAATCAGATGTTGACCAGTTTCAGTTCACCCAAGTAGTTAACCTGGCTGTTGGAAACCAAACAGCGCAATCATTTCAACTGAGTTGTTGAAAAAATGAAGTCAGCAGAATCATAAAAGTGTAGGTATGGAGCAGAGTCGCCCTGTACTCGCACTACCAGCCTCCTTTAGATACTCATCTTGCTTAAAAGGAAGATAGTCAGTAATTTGGAAATTAATGGTCTCTAAATTAAGTGAGCGTTGCCTATTGCTGTTGTTAGGGCAAAGCTTTATTGAAAGTACAGTTGGCAAGCTGGAAGAATAGAGCAGAATATACGTGAACTACTATACTGCAAGCTAAAAGTGATGCTAATTAACCACCTAATATCAGCTTTCAGTGCTACTCAAAGAGCAGAAGGGCAAGGCGAGAAATATTACTTCCAAATTAAGTGAGTGTTTATTATACAGTATATTTTACTCAAGTCTTCCAACTGTGTGTCCATCTGTTGGAAATTGTCTTAAAACTACCTAATTATTTTGTGGTCTCAATCTTTAAATGTATTTCATTACTTGTGTCTGAAGTGAAACTTACTACTTGGTGTTTTTAAATATGTCAAAGCCTATGTATACATCAAAGTGCAACACATAACTTTGTTTTTTTTTCAAGCAATAGCAAAACCCAGTTGTACAATAATTTGCTCTGTCACACATGCACTCCAAATGTAAATAATTAATGACCACTCAAGGCAGGAAAGCGAGAAAAAAATACATTTTTGAGAGAAATCTGATTCGGCTAAGATGTGACAGGATAACGCATGACAAAAATCAAACACAACTCTTGGATTTTCACTAAGCTAACATCTGCACTTACAAAGAAAACCTAAAGAATTATAGCTCATAGAGATGCCCCAACATAAAACTCAGTTTTACAACAGAAACAAACACAAAGTAGCAACCGCATAGCAACCAAACAGCCAGGAGCATCATGATACAAACATTAAAAAGCAAGCCTCCGTTACCTATGCTGTGACAGCTGTCTCCATCTGCATCGAGTATCCATCCAGAATAACAGGAGCACTTCACCGTGGTCTTGTACTGCTCACACACCTGGCTGCACTTCAGGTGACGGCTGCAGTAGTCCACTGCCTCGCATGTCTTGTTGCTTGAGTCCAGGTGAAGTCCAGGGGGACAGGAACACACAACTCCTTTCCCAGGTGCCACTGTGCACTGGTGACTGCAGCCCCCTCTGGCTACAAGACACATGTCTGGGGAAAAGAAACAGGCAAGCAGTTCTCGGGTAAACTGCCTCAGACAGAATAAAAACTGAATTCTAGAAGTTTTATAATGTACTTGTCAATGTTTGGACTTAAAACTGAGCTCAAATTCTGCTAAAAGTTAGCTTGTCTTCCTTAACACATAAAAAAATGCAGGTTTTTATAAACTCTTAATAACAAGGTTTTGATGGGTTTTGATAACATAACCAGTTATATAGTTTATTCAATAATTGCTTTTTAACATAAGAGCTGCTTTGTTTTTTTTGTTTTTTTAAGAAAAGACATATAGCTGTATTGACTCAGATTATATTTATTGGATATTAAAATATGATTTATGTGTGATGGAAAATAAAATAGATGAAATATGTAAGGGTGAAATTCTTTTCCAAAGTACTGTATTTAAGTCTTTGACTTTGCCAAAAATAAAATGGACCATGTTCTCTTTATACGCCTTAATTAAGACCATATTTTAGGATGGAATAAGATTATCCTCTCTAATCACCAAGAAAAAATGTTTTTTATCAGGATTGTTACTGCGAGGTCTGAATCATGCTGAACTGGTCTAAATCAAGCAGACCCTTGAGGTTCCACTGAGCATAAACTAATAGCCTAAGATGAGCCAGCAGCCCACTTTTTGAGCCACAATTGCACTTCAGGGTCCTGCAGGAGCCCACTGAGGATTGGTTAGCAATGCTCTAGAAAATGAACCTCGATGTTTACACTACTGTGTGAAGGGGAATATGAAAAGACTGTGCTGGGACGCTTTCAGCAATCTGAACATCGTTTGAGACAAACATTTTAAATAAGATATTGTACAAGTCACACATTGCCCACCTGGAAAAGGGAAGGTTGCCCTAACAGATTAAATAAATTTTTAAAGTTACATTGCATAGATATAATTTTCACTCTGGGAGGTTGTTTTTTTACAGTGTCTTGCAGAGTATTCACAAATGTGAAACATTTTCAAATCTTTTCAACTTAAACTAAAGCTTGTAGTTTTAGGAATTATGTCTGATGTTGGATTGTAGCTGGAAGGCCTAAAAATGTATTTTCTTCAGCTTGCAAAAACACCATGTGTGGAGGAAATGCAAAACATATTTATGTTACTTATGGTGGAAAATGTTAGTGGTAGAATCATATTATGGGAATACCTCTCTCTACTTGATTGCTGATGTTCATAAGCTGGTTCTGTTCAATCTGACTGAGGCTGAACTATTTTTCCAAGAAGAATGGGCACAAAAAATTGTCTGTTAGCCTATTACATAAAATTCAAGTTTTATTTAGAATGAGAAAGCTTGAAAAAGTTGAATAAGTATTACAGCTTCTAAAAGGCTGAGTGCTTTTGTTCATGTTCACAACTTAGCAGAAAAAATAAACTTTTTCTACTTTCGTGTCAGCAGATACTTAAATGTGTCATTTTGCTTTCAGGATAACGCACAGAGCAGTGAGAGTGCATTGGTTATTTTACTTGGCTACCGTTGACCTGCCAGCAGAGCTAAACCCATCAGACACCTTTGGGATGAATTGTAATGCAGCCTGTGAGCCTGATTTAACAAACAGGCATTGAAAACCTTGGTGAGATCCTTCCCGGGGCAGTGATGGATGTTACAACAGCCAACATAATCAAGGTGGTGGAAAGAGATTTTCAGTAAGCACCTGTAAAGTTTGCTATTCCCAATTCTTTTGGCAAAGTAACTATTTAAGGAAATGTTTCACCTAATGGTATGTGAAGATAAGATGCAAAACAATAAGACAAAAATATTACCACAGATGGGCCCTTCATCCGAACGGTCAGCACAGTCGACTTTGCCATTGCAGATCTTATCAGGCGTCAGACAAACTGAGCTATCGTTGGCACAAGGGTACTTTGGGGGCTTGCAAACAGATGATTCACAGGACTCTTCATCGGATCGGTCCTCACAGTCAATGTCTCCATCGCATACCCAACTCTTGGTGATGCACTTGCCTGTAAAGTATGAGAGGCTGAGGTTAACAGAGGCAGTTCAAACTTTAACATCTCAGGTAAACATCAACTTGTTTTCCTAAACCTGTCTTAGGGTCCAGGCATTTATTTCTGTGCTAAACTTAGTTTTCTAAACTTTGCCCATTTTCTGACAAAAAACTGCTGGACTTTTTAGCTTTTCTCTAACTATAGATTCTTAAGAAGCTATGCAGATTTTGAGTTTAAGTTGTCATTGTCTTTTAGGTGTGATCTCACTTTTAACATTTTATTTTGTTCTTGTGGGATAATAGCCAGATAACAGTTGTGTAGTTAAATCATTTTAGCTACAAGTGTCTAATTTTATGTGAGATTGAATAAACAATCTAACCTTTCCATCTTTAAAATATGAATGAAACAATGGAAGGAGGGATGAATGAATGGATCCAAGAGAGCTGGTTTGTAATCAATGCTAAGGATTGTTTGGACACCAGAATGCATCATTTATTTTTCCAAACAAGGAAAAAACGTCTGCAGAAGTTGATTTTTAATTAATCCAAATGAAAACATTTTTGCAGAAGACTTTCCGTCCGTGTTCATTACTGGTTTCTTCTTTCACAATTAAAAGGTAATTATTCCTACATGTTGTGATAACTCAACTCAAGGCACTCTATTGTCTAAGAATGGGTAAAAACTTTATTTTTCAATGTGGATTTATAAATCTAACATTTTCATTTCCAGGGGGGTTTTTACACATCCCATTGTCTTCCATACAAAATGATTCAGATCACCAAACTGATTAATATAAAATAAGCATAATTTGCATAAAGAAGGGTGTGCTTTTATTTAGTCAGGGAAAAACTAGATTCAAACCAATATCTTTTTTGGTCACATCTAGCAAATTTCAATCTACAATATTGCTAAGACTTCTTGGAAAATAATCGGGTGACAAACAGGGAATGTTTTAGAAAGTACACCTGACAAAAAACTAACGGCAAAAAAGGTCATGCCACCAATCAAACATTGTCTTGTTGCTGCGGCGGAAACAAGATATTTTGCCAAAATGAATGGAGCTGTGAAAACTCCACAAAATCCTGAAACAGGATGTCTGAATGACCGTCCATCACTCTCTCATTTTTTCTGCAATGAAGTTAAATCAAAGCAATTCTTCAAAGAACAGTTGCACAAAAATTCTCCACAGTGTTGCAAGAGACACATTGTTACCGCCAATGCTGGTTACTGTTACTGTCTAGGGTCACACAGTCAAGTTTAGGGGCCAATTACTTTTTTAAAAGTAACCAGATGCATTTGGATAGCTTTTTCACCTCAATAAAAAAATAATTACAAAACTACATTTTCGATTTGCTAAGGTTATCTTTTGCTTAAAATTTGTTCAGTGATCTGAAACACTTAACCGTGACCAAAAAAAAAAAGCATAAACCAGAAATATATTCAGGAGGATAAATATTTTTTCAAAGCGCTGCATGTAAAACTCCACACTTTTTTACCCAAATTGAACTTGAAGGTTTTTGCATATTGCCAGTGAAGGCACTCATCTCTTGTGGAGAGGACAACAGCACCAGTGCAGAGAAGTGTGACACAGTGGAATTAGAGTAATTAATAATTGTGTGGTCTAATCAACCCGTCACGAGGCAGCACAGCCTCCATTCTTGATAAAAAGCTGTCTGGGGAGAAACAGCGAAAAGGTGAAGGGCAAAATTCAGAGTAACAGTCTAATTCTGGCCTTACTGCAAATACTTGATATAAAAAACACACCAAGTTTGAAAGATGGACTCAAAACTGCCTATATTAAAGATGTCCTGTTTGTGGGAACAATAGTTTACAGAACATTCCTTGAGAGATCAACACAGAAATAAAAATAAACTATGGAAATAAATATATAGATTTTTTTTGTTTAATATAAAATAGGTGATGTTGAAAACAAATGAAGAAATGGGACGGGCCATGGGGAAAGTAGGAGCAAGTTGCCACAGCATAAACAAAGAAAAAAAACAACAACATACATTTCTGATAAAATCACAAAAGCTCACTTTTGTATGCACACCTTCCCAGTAATTCATGCTGGTGTGTGGAGTTATTGAAAAGTAATGTAAACGAAGAGCCTTCGTTACCAAACCCATGTCGATGATCGGTTTTGGGGACAATTTTTCTGGAACTTTGAGTGTTTTTCCCTCATTGATCTGGTTTCTAGAATGCCAATATTTAAATGGGCATATCTTCTTCATTTTTATTTATTTATTTTTTTTATGTGTTTGACATCACTGCAAAGCTTAGAACACATACTTTCTGAATCTGTAAATAACACAAAGCGCCCCTGGGGAGATTTCTTCCTAGCTTTGTCTTGGCCAGTCACAAATACTTGGATTTCCTGCTTTGAAAGAAGCTGGCTGGAGAGAAAATGATCTTAAGTTTGCTGAAATATTGTTACCTTTTCATTGTGATGGTTTGACAGTTTGCAGATAAACACAACAACAAAAAAATGCTGTCATACAGGACTATGGTAAATCTTTAGGCCTTTCAATCTAAGAATGAATTACAAAGTGCTTCATAATTTTAATAGATGTGACCTGGACGTTTACGTCTCATTAGCTTTGAGGAAAATGTGTTCAGAAATTATTTTTGATGAAACCATAAATAATTTTTACATTGCATCTATATGCCGACCCATCCTGCATTTTTTATTAAGTTAATTTGCTATTTTAGTTTTGTTATTCTTCCCTTTTAGAAAATGCTTCTGGCCTAATGCTTCTGAGTTCATCAGTGTCTATTTACTTGAGAAAGTAATTGATTGCATTATTGGCATTAATTAATTTTGACATTAATTGATTTTGTTTCCCCCTGAATGCAGTCTTGCCTTACAATCTTTGTGCCTAGGAGTGTCTCTTTCCTGTACAAAGGAATTAATGTGACCAAAGCTTCCTTATTTTTGTTTGCTGTTCTTGTTCTCCTTTCCCATAAATAAAAGAATAGTCCTAACCTATTACTTTGACCCGTTTCTTCTTTTCCACATGACTTCTTACAACTTAGCTGGTTGCAGATAGCCACTTATAGTGAGCAACATTCTGCTAGATGTTAATCCATGTTACAAGGAAGTGGTTTCTCTCCATTGTCGCCTCATACATGCAAATAATTCTTGAACATTTTAGCTTTTATTATTAAATGCCAAAATGAGTGTGATTTACGCTTCTTTCAATGTTAAACAATATGAATTTGACTAAATGATTGCCTTGAATAGGAACAAATTGAATTGATTTGAATTCCATTTGGACCAAGATTTGACATGAATTGGACCTGTTGTCGTGTGAAGGGCCTTTAGAGGACATTAATTCTGAATTGAAGCTTTGCTTTCAACAGGATTAATTTAAATTAAATGCCTTTTATTTTGTCTTTTTCCACGCAGGCTTAATGAATATTACTTAAATGAAAAACAAGGACAATATTTGGTAGCATCTGAAAACGTAAGATTAATTGACCAATAACTACCCAGCAAATAAAGCTATTAATTTTTTTGGATAATATTCACTGCTGAGATTCCATTGACAACCTGTATCTTTGCAGGTGAACTTGGCCTTCGGGTCACACATCCTTTTGGTGCCCTCGCAGTCTTTCTCATCACTTCCGTCCTCACAGTCCTTGTCTCCATCACATCTCCAACGTTCAGGGATGCAAGTTCCGTCCTCAACACAATGGAACTCATCCCCACTGCATTCAATCACAGATGGGAGCACTGGAACAAAAGTAATCCAACAATTAATGCTTCACAGTTCCACTCAGCAGCATCACAACACTGAAACGCACAACAGTAATTGGCTTGTTTTTTTGGTTTGTTAGTTTTTTGTTTTTTTTTTAGAAAATATTCTTTTTACATTTCAAAAGATCTATTTATTGTCGCAGCCTTTTGTTTATGGGGAGTAGTTAAAAGTTTGTTTGAGCTTGCTGCTTTGTTTAATAGTGGGTTACCAGCTCAGCAATGGAGGATTTATTGGAATATAAAAGACATTTGCATCATTGTTCTGTTTAATAATACGAGTATGACAACAACTTCCCACAGGATGTTAATATTTTTACTTCTGTTTTTCACATAAAAGATTTCTGAATCACAAGATGCCAAGAAGTTAATGATTTAAGACATCTATTGTGCGGTTTAGGTATTAAGTTGAAATCACAATTGATCATTTGCTTCACTAAAACCAAAACCTGGCTTTTATTTCCTCCGTCCAAACAACAAAGACTTAATCTCTTTCAATCCACTGAATAGACACAGTGAGGATGGAGAGTGCATCCTTTTACTTCAGAGTAGTGTGATGAATTATCTCCACATTTTAGTGACAAGCAACTGAGCTGTGGTCCTTTTTCTAGCATTGGATTAGCTCCCTGTAATAATTAGATTATATAGTTCAACTCTCATTGGTAAAAGGTCTAACTATAGCTTTCTTTGCACAGTCAAAATTAAATAAATAAACCTAATCAAACCAATTTAAAGAGAAACAGACATTCTTACATGCAGGTCCACCTCTGCAGGTTGTGTTCTCATCGCTAAAATCACCACAGTCATTGTCACCATCACAAGCCCAGTCTGCTGGAATACAGCGCCCACTGGTACACTGAAACTGAGTGTTTGAACACGTCTGCATGCAGCCCACTTCATCACTGCCATCGCCACAGTCATCATCTGCGGACAAAGAAAACATTCACAAAGAATATCAGAGGTGACGCGTTTAATACTACTCAATGGGCATACTTGTTAACGAGAAAACTGGCTGATTAGTTGCGCTCACCTGAATCGCAGTTCCACTTGACACTGATGCAGCGTCCATTTGAGCAGCTGAATTCAGTGAGTGGCTGGCACGTAGGGAAAGCTGGGGAAAAGGAGAGGAAAAAAATATTTGTCAAATTAAAGAGAATCCAACTTGTATGAGTGGTTGTCTGGAGTACCCTGAAATGGCATTGTACGCTTTCATAATTTTAGAAAAAGGACGGTTTTCTGACCTAATTTGTACTGTGCTTCTCCTAATTTCAATTTACCTACAAGAATATTCCTTAAGAAATTTGTATGGTGCAGACATTTGTATGATATGTGGTTCATAACGCCGTAATTAGTATTTCATATGTGTGTATATGGGCTAAATTTAGCATTAAAATAGCATCATGAATCAAACTTTTATCTGCATGTTTTATTTCTATTGAAGGGTTTAAACAGACTAGTTCAACTCAAGGACAAAACACCAAAACACAAGCTCTGCACAGTGTGGTATATGCAGTCTACTGCAGCAATGAATGTTGTGACCTCTACATTAGGGACACAAAACATCAGCTACGCAAAACAGGAGAGACACCTAAATTGCGTGGTTCATCTTCATCTTTGGGATGAGGGAAACTCTTTTGAAGGTAACAATATGCATGTTTTGGACACGGAGGGCAAGTGGTGTGAGAGAGCAGTTAAGCAGCCAAAACCAACTCTAAACAAAGAAGTGGCCTTAGCTGGAAGCTTTCTTCAATGATACAGTGCAGCTTTGAGTCATTTACGCCTTCTGAAATGAATCCAGATGAACTCGCATGTTACATTTGAATCATTAAGTGTTTCGTGTGAGCTTAATGAACCTATGAGTGACTGTTTTCACCACAATTTATAAGCTTGACACTTCTAAGTCACGTTTAGAAGAAAAATAGTGTTTTAGATTATGGTAAAACTTTCAAGAAAAAAGGAGAAGACCAGTTGCCTTCCATTTTAAACCCTTTGGATCACAATGTCTTGGGTGGCTAAGAATCTACACCAACATAGCACCACATTAGCTTCATTAATCACAAGTCTTAAATCCACTGCATTGCATCGGCTTTGTAAACCAAAGCCCTCAGAAAGCTAGGGTTCAATGAGCAATGAAGAAACAGCTCATTAAAAATGTAAGCATATTATTCCAGAGTATATTTCTTTGTGTGTTACGGTTTTTGATCGTATCCAGACAGAAGGGAAGGGAGACAGAGAAAAGGGAGAACATGATCTAGTGCCAGGAATCAATCCTTTTACAGCTGAATTATAGCCATTGTTCAAAGGTGTGCCTGCTCTAAACATGTGGAGCACTATCCGAATATAAGTCCAAAATGGAAGAGAATATTTGGTGGCCATTGCTTAGTCGATTAAGCAATTTGTTTTTCTGAGAAAGTTAACTTTTAAATAAGTGGAACGTAGTCTGCAATAAACAAAGTACTGTATTTTCCGCACTATGAGGCGCACTGGATTATAAGGCGCACCTTCAACGAATGGCCTATTTTAAAACTGTTTTTCATACATAAGGCGTACCACATTATAAGTCGCATAGAATAGACGCTACAGTAGAGACTGGAATTACGTTATGCATCCACTAGATGGAGCTGCACTAAATGGAATGTCAACAAAACAGTCCAACTCTGGTCGGCAAGGAGAGCCTACCGCGACTGGGCCGGGGCGGCCGGATGATGGTCACCCTTCTCCGTTCGCGCACAGCATGTTGGTGGAGAACGTGGTGCTAAATGACCTACAGATGAACTGCTTACCGTAGTTGCTAGACCTGTTGTGGCTCAATATTGGTCCATATATAAGGCGCAATGGATTATAAAGGCGCACTGTCGGGTTTTGAGGAAATTGAAGGTTTTTAGGTGCGCCTTATAGTGCGGAAAATACGGTACTTATATTTGGATATGGAGATAGTGAAGTCTCCATTATTCAGGCTGTAATGTTGTTATGCAAAGGAAAAGAGAGACTGACAAAAATTTGCAAAGAGTGAAAAAATATTATAAAAATCCCTGCAATTCATTAATCACTTATTCTCAATGTTGCCAAGAAACTATGGTCATGCTCTTCAATCTAAAAAGTATCTATAGTGCTGATTTGGAAATACTTGCCAAATTCTTTGTTATTGGTGACCCTGTTTATAAGTGGAAAATAATGTGAAATTCCACTTCTGATTAAAGCTTTGTGCTCATGGAAGCCTTGAAGTGCTGTGGTTTCTTTCAGAATGAGTTCCGTCTTCACATTTCATCTGTTTCTCAATGCCTCCAGTCGCACAACCAGATATAAAACACGCTTGGCCATGAAACAGAATGCAGTCTTCACGCAAACAGCTTTCACCCGTCGTCAGCTTACTATTCATTTAAAGACTGATAACACAGCATATACAAAAAGCTTTCGATAATAATTTTCTACTTTCAATTTATCTTACAGTTGTTTTTCCTGTCATCTGTCTCAGCATATCATGGGTTTTCTCATTTTTCTCTTTTTGTTAACTTAATAGAAATCCATCGTGTCTCATTCCCGGCTTTGTCATCACCTGAGATTTAATAAAGAAAAATCTTATGAAATATTTTGGTTTACTTTAAAACGTCATTTTTATTTACTAGTGATAGCGAATGGATGGGAAAACTAAATATTTTTCTGCTTTGTGGGCAGATGACATTGTCAGAATCGACATATCGGCCTAATTTTGGTATACTCTGTACAGAAGGGTTATTGACTTCCCTAAGAAATGCAAGTCTCTCTCTCTCTTCAATTGATTTGTTGGCAGTCTGCTGTAGCTGCATGCTATACATTTGCTGCTGTAGAGAAGGTATCATTATCATATTAGTGTCATCTAAAGAACGCTGCATTTCCCTCAAATGTAATGGGTCTTACTGACAGGATGTGACTGTCTGGAATTTAACATTTGTTAAGAATGGAGCACGAGCATACATAAATAATGAGGGTTTCAAGTAAACAGCTAGCATGGCTAAAAATGAAACACCAGTATCTATAAATAATGACGCCATCGAGAGAGTCCAGCAGAAGCCATTGTGTGACAACCACTAAACTACTGACAAACAAAATCCAAATTAACATCAATCTCTGAGGCAGCCACCACCGAGCTTCAGGTGCTCCAAAACCCACAGTAGCTCCACTGAAGCTAAGTGAGCTGCCAGGGCTTCACAGAAGAGTGCCTGCAGAGAAGTGATGCCTGAGGAAGCTCAGACAACAGTAAGGGGAGAGAATATGTTTTGCTGCACAGCTTGATTATGATTGAATGAAGCCGAGCATGAACTTTAATTACTGCTTTACACCCCGGCTGTTTGTGACTGCGTACTGAAGCGGCTTAGGACACACAAAGGGAGGCTGATGCGATATGGCGCAGAGCAGCGTTTGGCAAACATCAATCACTGTTAAAGGGCTGATTTAATACAAATAGTGATTAAGGAGAATCTTCAAACCTTTTCCCTGATCCTTTAAATGTATGCTGCTAATACATCTACTTCAACCTCACTGCTAAAAACAGCTTTTGCACCCTCAAACGCCCCTTTACCCTCTCACATAATAAAAGGTTAAATACATCTTCAAAGAGCTCTAAAAAAAACCTCGGGCCATCGTAGTGTCTGATGTTTTTTTATGTTTTCTAAGATTTATCCAGAACACTGCAACTTTTAACTCACTGAACTCAGCTGACAGATTGTATAATACCACAGAGGCGCTACTTAAAGAACAGTGAGCTGCTGTGCAAAAGTATTCTGTTTACGCAGCATCATTCCTTTAAGCTGTTGCCACCAGTGAGGAAGTGTTTAGTTTTTGGTCCAAAGAACACAACATCAATAATTCAGCCTCAAAATTCTCTCAACGGAATGTAGTAATGGGTGTGAAAACAACTATGTATTCGAAATGAGTAAGTAGCTCTGACTAACATTCATTTTCATAGAGGTACAGATGACTAGTGCTTTGGTAAAACTCGACCCTCTGCCAGCAAAGCAGACCTTGCCGTTCTGTATAATTTAGCAGCCATTCAGAAATTCCACCTGGGTGATTGTTCAGTTTTGCAGGTGGAATGTTAAAGTTGCACTAAGCATAAAAACACAGCAAAAATACAGAAAAAAACATCTCATTGAAGTAATTATCAAGATTAGTCTGTGAAGCAGCACATTAGCCTGTCATCACAAACAAACTGACCTGGTAATGATTAGAGCCTATAACGTAGCAGAGATGCATACAGCATGTTTCTTGTAGCTACAATACGGTCCACAAGGACAAATCATAGCATGCTTAGGTGTTGAATATGGAATCATTATCTCAGAAGAACAAAAAATATGACTTTGTAAATACATTTTCACACATATAGTTTGTTAAAAAAATCATATTTACAAAGATTCTTCTGAACATATTTCTCATGTACTAATTTACTCGTGTTTTGATAATTATTGCATACATTCAGAAAATGATGTCAAATCATGATTTGTGACTTGTACAAAGCATTTCTAAATCTGTTCCTATATCTCTTCCAAACAAAGCTTTTATAAACAGTATCTTACATAGATTAACTCCAATAGACAAACAATCATCAGCATTTGGTAATCACTAGTCAGTCATCTTGACATGTGCAAACAGAAATTTGAAAAATGAATGAAACAGACAGAAAATGTGACTCAGACCACCACCGACACATCTGTCTTTAGCCTAAACAAATGGTTCAACTGTTAAGCCTCTTTCACACTCTTGCAAATCTGCCCTGCATTTCTTTAGTACATTGATAAATCACATGTAAACAACACTGTTATATGGATTTGAAACAGTAAAATTCATAATAAGAGTACCAGCTAAGCTAAGCCTCAACTGTCCTTTCAGACATTTTAAGATAGACAGTTTATTAGAAGTCACAACTCTGAAATTTCATAAATTAATGCAGAAATCATCATATTTTGGAGCCACAAAAAAGTTAAACAAATAAATTCCACTCTGCCTTTCTGTTGCTTACCAAAGCAGATGGGTAATTTCAAATCATACTTTTCAGAAAAAAAAAAAAAAGATCTTTTGAGCCAGCCACTTAAGCGGGAAGGCATTACATGAAAATGTTCCAACTGTAAAAGGAATGCCAGTAAATCTAATATAGTAATGCAGACCCTTCTTGAGAAAAAAGCAAGTCTTAATGGGAAGATGTTGAGTGGATGTATGGCAACTAATTAGAAACACAAAAAAGAATTCAGTGGCATTTTGCTGCATCATCCACGCAAGAAACATAGATGAGCTTCGCGTAAACACAAAAAAAGGTTATTTGGCTACTGTGTCGACTACTATTTGATGCTGCTCAAACTGGACTTACTTCTTTTTACTCCAGCCTTGCTTCACTTCTACACAAAAAGCAAGTTTGGAAACACGACACTCAAACTGTTTGCTTTAAAGATTTCTCACCCCTTTGTCTAATTTCTGCAAAGAAATGCAGTATTTATGTAGTAGGAAACATGGTACATTGATTCATGTACGTATTATGCTTTACTTTTAAAGCCACAGTGAAAAAAGAACAGCATTGTATTAAATAACCCAACAGCAGTGCCTCTTAGAATATATTTTCTTTCTATCAATTACAGGTGAAATGTGGCGTTATATCTATGAGCAAGAACTGCAAAAATGCTGACAGCTTTCTGACACAGCCATAAATTAAACAGTCACATTTCAAGCGTTTCAAGAGCAAAATGGAAAACTAGTTTTGACATTTTACCAGCTGATGACACGGTTATTCAATCAGCAGTGAAACCTAAAGCCTTTACACTTTTTCAACTTTTGTTTTAGACACAATATAAAGAATAAATGTAGTGCTGTGACAAAGTAGTTTCCTCCTTACAGATTTTTATATGAAAGAAGGTATAATACCATCCCCAGCCTTATGTGCAAACATAATTGTTCTCCCAGTATGTGAAAAGGTATTTTTCCCTGTACTTGCTAACAGCCAACAAGCATTTGTGATCATTGACAAGTTTTGAAGGACATTTGGCCCACTATTCTTGGCAGAATGGCTGCCTAGTAAATCTTTCATGCATAATCTGCTTATTTGAGTTCATAACACAATATCATCATTAGATTCAGGTCCAGTCTTGGACTAGGTCACTCTAAATGACAATAGGTATGACATTCATAGGAAGTGGCACCAATGTGACTGAATTAAAACGATTCTGCAAACAAGAGTGAGCCGAAAATCCTCTACATTTCATTTTCATGTCAATGGCTGTTTTGTAAATGCTTGAAGGTTGTTACTGCTAAGCATTAAATAACAAATTATTACATTTAGAGGCAATTACTTTTCACATGGACCTGAGTTGATTCAGGTAGCTTTTTCCCCTTAAGAAATCAAATCAAGATTTTAAAATTGCAGTACTCAGGTCATGTTTGTTTGGTATTAAATTTAGCTTGATGATCTGGAACATTTAAATGGAACAAAGCAGTGAAAATTATGATGTAAATATTTTTTATAGTCTTTTAACCATCTGAAACATAAAATGTGAGCCTCTACTGTAAGCAACAAATAGCTTTGTTTATGTCCAGTCAGTAAGACTGTAATAGCATGTGGTAAATATCCAGGAAACTTACTGCATGATATTTCATCTGACATATCCCCACAGTCATTCTCCCGATCACAGCTCCAGCCTCGAGGTATACAGCGTCCATTCTGGCAGGAGAACTGGTCGGCTTGACAGGGCCGGGCTGCGAAAACAAGAAAGTGAGAAAGTGGTCTCCTAATTCAATCACAGCATTAAAGGCGCATAAGTCAATGTTGGATAGCACAACTGCATCTAATGTCCACTAGATCACCAAAATGTCAATGTCTGGCCAGCTCAAACTCTTTATCACTCTGTCTCACAGCAAAATGTGGCATGTCTGACAGCGTGTGTAAAATGTGCTGTTGCTTTATAGACCTTCAGTCACATCCTGGTGGTCATGTACATGACAGCACTCAAGCAATGTCCTGCTGTAGTGGGATATGCATGTCAATCTGCCAGTGCAGGAACATTCATCATCCACTGACTAATGCTCATTGATTGATCTTCTATGGATAAAAAGATGCAGAGAGGCACTGTTAAAGACATAGAGACAATCTACCAAGAGCGTTCCTGACAGAAAGTTTCCTCTCAAAGGTACCACGACTCTTTGATACCATATAGCGCTGGCACACACCGAGAGTGATACTACTGCACCAAAGCTTCTTAAGAGCCTCAAATTATAACAGTGATGGCTGCCTTGACAACACCTGACACCTCGGTTTAAGACATGGATAAATAAAGCACACCTGAGGTGAGAACATCTTATCAAAAGATGAGAGAGAAAAAAAGCTTTCCACCTCTTTGTATAGACGAGAAAGCTGTTTGATCTTTAATGCTAGCAGCCTATAAGCTTGATGAGCTAAAATCAATTAAACAGCACATCAGTCTTTTGCGTAACAGAGCATTAACCACATGATGGGAGCCTTTTATCAAAACATAAAGGGAAACTCCTTTAAAGAGTAATTATATTTCCAACAGTGAATGTAGGAACATAATTGTGGAAATAAACTGTCCTGCATGTAAATAGAAGCGTCAAACTATCAAACAGCTGCCAAAACTGCAAACATAAAGAATGATGAAGGACATACCAGAGCAAGTGGTGTTGGCTTCATCTTCACCGTTACCGCAGTCGTTGGTTCCATCACAAAGCCATCTTTTGGGAATGCACCGGTTGTCGTTGCATTTGAACTGATCATCGGGACAGGTGTGGTTGTCTGAAACAGTACAAATAGAGACAAAAATGACAGTGACTTTACAGAAACCCACTAAGTTAATGAAGTAAAATTAAAAAAAGAAATAAACAATAAAATTAAGCAATGTGCTCAAATTACTCATAAAGGATGTTTTTCTGAGTCTTTAGTGCGACTCAAAGTTATGTTGCTTAACCCGTTTTTTTAAAGGAAGCCAGAAGAACAAAGAAATTATTTTCAACAGAAGAATTTTCATTCGACCAGTTATTTTTAACAATTAGACAAGACATTAGCATCTGAATAAATCCTTACTTGAAGCCTTCACTGTAATGGCAGAAAAATGTTTTCAATTAGCTATTAAGTGATTATTAATAATTTTTATGACTTTTTTAACAGTTAAATTAAAACAGTGACACTTTTTTTACACCTTTTTATCTCTTGATTATCTCACTCAAACACAAACTTCTTATTGAATGAACATAACTTCTACCTAAATCTGACAGTGGTATGAATCATTTTGGGCAGAACTGTGGCAAAAAAGATAATTAATCATATCACTGAGTCACGGCTGAGTTGCACTTGCACAAATTTTGAGGCAGTGATGCCCATCTGGTATATATGACGTCTCTACATTATGTTTATGCCATGACTTAGAAGTGTCAACACTCCATGAATGTCTCAGTAAAAGATGCTTTGAAAAGTCTTGTTTTTTGTATTCAAAGCAACATATGTTTGATACTGAAATTCAAGACTTATGGGGGATACTGTGAAAGAAGTATTCGCATTAAAGTCACATTCAGTTCATTTTAATATTCTTCATTGAAAATACTATCACCACATATCCTATTTTCTTGTTAGCCTTGTAATTAAGTCAAGCTGCACACCGAGTTTATGAATTCATTAATTCTCATCACTTATAAATTGCACTAAGTAAATGAGAAAATTTATGTGCATACTTAACACAATGAGTAATAGCACAATTCCTTAAACAGGGATGGCGGTGTAGAGTTAGGGGAGATCAAGACTTCAGTTGGATAATGTAAGAGGTTCCTAAACTGATAGTAGCTTTCTGACAAATTTGTTTTGAGGAAAGGGTTTGATTTCATTTCTATTCATTTTTTAGAACATATCGAACTTTTATAATCCAAAGAATTACACTAAAGTATGTGGGAATATTAAGACAGACATCTTGCGTTGTTTAGTTTGTGACGACACTGTTTTATGAAGGCTCAACATCCATTTAGATAAACTGAGTCAGATTATCCCAAATGATATTCTAGCAGTGCAGCTAACTGGTGATTCTTCTTTAATTTCTAATCATGCTGGCATATGATTATATGTACTGCTTCTGCCTTCCATAAAAAAATAAATAAATTAATGATCCAAATGAGCCAAAAACTCTGCTCCTCCAAGTAATATGTTAAAGAGTGATTCTAAAAGAAGGTAGGCAGCAGCACATTTAACATCCCTGCTGTAGTGTCAGTTAACCATATGGATGTTGACAGAAAGAGAGAACTGTAAAAATAGTAGTTTTTTTGTTGTTTTTTTAAAGTATTGATCCATACGATTTCTGCGTGGAGTATTTTTATTTTTTGAAGTGACTAATCAAGATCCTCACAGCAGCTGTGACCTTCCTCATCGCTTCCATCCAGACAGTCGTCGTCACCATCGCACTTCCACGAGGTCCGTATACAGCGCTGATTGTGACACTGGAATTCGTCGCTTTTACATCGAGTTGGCTCTAAAACATCAGTGGAGGAATCTGGGGGGAAAAACAGTACAGAGGAGAAATTAAAATCAAAATGGGACTTGGTAAGAGGTATGGACTCAGGCAAACTCAGTTAATAATGTCTCACAACCCCAGAGAACATAAAGCAAGTGGGATTTGTTTTGGGTAGCTGGAGGTCTGGTGGGATAATTTTTCACCTGTATGTACTTGTTTATTGCCTAATTTGCATAAAAACAAGGACCTGTTTTGTCTTTATCCCTTAGCATGATGGCAGGATGACAACAGGAGATGACGATCCTGGACTTTGTATTTCATCTGATTCATTACGTCCTCCTACCTGAACAGGTGACATTGTTCTTCTCCAAAGCTTGGTTGTCAGCACAGGCACACACTCTGCCTCCTGGGATGGCAAGGCAAAGGGTACTACATCCTCCATAATTCACGCTGCATGCGTTCTCACCTGGGAGAAACAGATCGCAAACACTGTGAGTTGTCTTCTTCAGTTCATTTTACAATTTCTAAGCCTTGTGAATATTAGTACCTTTCACCACTTTTAAGTCCTGCAAAATTAATCCCATTTCTGATGCAAAACCCATTTCCTGCCTTACTTAGACATGCCAGGTGTAAGCCATACATCACATGAAATATTGGGAACACAGCAAGAGAAATATATTTGACATTTTTATCATTTTTTTCAGTGGGGATAATTTGTCTTCCTGGACAAAACTGTCATTCCTCAATAGCAAAAAAGACCCCTATAAAGTTAAGCCATGTGACACCTTTGTCACTTCAATTTACCACTTTTCCCAAAAGCAGAGCCTGAACCAATGAGATAAAGCTTTTGGTCTTATGGGAGCCAATCAGTAGTAGCCACAACATTGGACATCCAATTAATCTATCCAGTGGCCACAGGAAAAAGGTCTAGACGTTTTCTAGATCATGTGAACTAGTCTGTGCACACAAAAACCACGACTGGTTCGCATCATGTGCTTGACAGGGCACTGCTCTACTCACAATAAGCATCTCTAATCCTCTTCTACAGGAATCAATGTTTCAAGGATGCAGCAAAGGTGCAAAACCACTTTGGCGCTCTGCTAAAATAATATTTTTCTAAATGTATCATATTCATTCTGTTATAAAGCAAAAGGAGAAGTCCACAGAGGACATTTTACTGACAACATTATCCATTTTGTCTCCCATCTGTTCTTTTCAGCATCATAACATGAATCGATCTTCTCTCAATGAAAGAGAGAACGAAAAGCATCAAATACTGACATAACAGCAGTATTTGATGCTGCCATTCCCTGAGCATCAAATACTGCTGCTATGTCAAAGCTAGGATTGAAATGCACCTGCCACCACATGCTTTGATGCCGAAAGCAAACTGTACCTTAAAAATAAGCGACAAAGTCAGCCTTGTGGCAGGTGTGGTAAAATGGAGTAGAATAAGTCACTGCTTTGCTTATTTATTTAGTTGTTTTGTTTTCTTTTATTTAGGTTGCTAACATTTCTGAATCATATTTGAAAGTTATGACAGGCAAATATTCCATGAGGATTTAGCTCCACTATGTATCAATAATACATAAATCTATTGCCAACTCTCAAGATTTATTTAATCAGGTAAAAAGTTTTAAATCCCATCTTTCTGTTGGGCCCAGTGAAAATGCCAGAAGAGGAAATGGACAATTATTGTATTATTTGCTGATATACTGTTAACCAGATAGATAGTATGTGGTTGGAGGTGTAATTTCTGTAGCTTGAACACTTTATTGTATAAAATTGCTCTTTATAACATGTACAGAGTAAGTTTTAATTTTTGAGCTTACTTGTTTCGACAGTTGTATTGCCAAAAATAAATGTTTATTTTCAGATAAAAGATAGATCTCTCCTCCATAGTATGAGGATTGTGACTTTAATGAAACATATTCAACTACTCAGGTTGGAGTCAAGTTGTGGGCTTAATTCTGTCCATAAAAGCTTTGAAAATGAAAGGTCAAACATAGATTTTTAGATCTCGCCAAGTATGGCATATAGAATCGATTTCACCACTCAAATGAAAATAAAAATAAGTATTTCTAGAGAATATGCAATATGTTTGTTCAATCTCATGCAATTTCAGACTTCAGTTTATTAAAACAAATCTCAGAAATTGGAAGATTTCAAAACAACTCCCGTAAATCTCCTTTCAACAAAAACTTGTGTCTCACCTGCTAATTCAATAATGAATGTAGAATACAAGTCCTATGGGAGGTTACATCTTCGACTCATCAGAAATTACTCAAGTCTTGCGATTATGCAAACACTTATTCCATGTAATCTCCAGCAATAAAATATATATACATTTATATATATATTTCTGTGCAATAAAAATGTGCCTTAATGGTTACTTAGCAGGCACAATTTTCTAACAGACAGAGCAGGAGTAAGATTGACATGAAGCTCTCTACATGTTGATAATCTACTCCAGCGTCAGTCATGGCGATGAATTAACAGAGCAACAGCATTTTTTGTTACTCTGGAGTATATATAATACATCTTGTAATAAATCCCCCATACACATTAAGACAACAGGGATCCATACTGTAAAGGAAGCAATTCACATTCAGCAGCATTGGACGGCTACTAAGTGAAGGGACAGCTGCCAACCTTGCTGGCTCTGTGCGTCATAGACACGCAGGCCAAATAGAGGTGGTCTCTCGCTCCGCAGCAGAGTGACATCGCCTGTGGATAAGTCCAGCTGGAATACAGACGCATTCATGTACTCCGTCCAAAAGATGAAATTGCGATAATGAGAGATGCCGAAGGGATGGTTCAGCTCTTTTCCTCTGTACACCACCTGCAACAAGAAACACCGTGCACTATAATCAGAAGATTAGCGGAGCCACAGAGAGGCACCATCAGCAACAGCAAAATCAATCATCTCAAAGCAGACTAACTATTTGAATATGGGTTTAGATATTATTCGAGGTGGGGGGGATGATGAATGTTATTTAATTTCTTTGCACAAATGCATCCGGCAGAACGGCCTGCTTGTAATAATGTTAGATGGAATCTTGGCATTGATTAAAGATCATTTACAAAGAATTTATTATCATTAATATGCAGGTTTAACTGCAGGGGCAGTTAGAAATGAAGGGATATTTTGTTGGCTATGGTTTTAGAGAGGCGAAGATTTCTTCAATCATCTCACTGCTTTGAAGAATAAAATCATCAGCATTAAAACGTTTTAAATTAAACTACTGTTACGACTGACGGCGTAAAGTTGCTTAAGTTGGATAATGAGTCCGCAGGTGCCCGTCCCTGATTGGATTAAAGAATACGACGGAGATGTCCTATTGGCTGTTTTCCGGAAGTGACGGCCATAAAAGCTGCTGACGCGGACTTCTCGGGATCCATCCTCGACCCATCTCCACCGGCCACACCCCGTTCCTCTGTTTGTTTGTGTTACTGCTCTGGAAGTGTAGGAGTGAGCTGCCGTTTATGTTTCCTTAGTTTTCTCATGTTTTTCTTAGGTTAGGAAGGTAAG
>CAEGAF010126466.1:0-35324 GCA_903067075.1 Micropoecilia bifurca
ACACACACACACACACACACACACACACACACACACACACACACACACACACACACACACACACACACTCGCACACAAACAAGGTCGACATTCAGTCCTGCACTCTCACAAGGACACATTCAAACCTGTTTGGACACTGGCTGGCTGTGGTCGGCATGCTCCTTCTACAGCTGCTGAGAGTTTACAGGTCTGGTCTTTGGACTCAAGGAGGGGGCAGGGAGGGGGGGGGGCTAATTAGACACCTCATTTAGAGAGGAGGTCAGCGTTTAAATATGCTATAAATATGCACAAAGAAAAATGGATGGATTTGTAACAAGAAAAATAATGTGGAATGGACGGAGACCACACAGTAGGTTTGTCATTTAAAAATAAAAAGTTATAGTGCATAAAATCTTGTAGAGCTGCGGCGCAGCCCTCTGTCTGAGTCTATGCGGCTGACATGCTTCAGGCATTCAGAGTCTCTGGACTACGTTTACAATGGGGATGGGGGAAAGAAATGACACGTTCAAAAGGCAAATATACTGAGCTGCAAACTGAGATGGAGTTCTGTTTCTTTTCAAGTCGTGGGCTTGTTGGAACGCGCCTCGGCGGCTCACGCCATGTCGCCGATCATCTTCTTGTAATACATAGCCTCGAAGATGTCGTTCTCCCCGGGGCAGTTGTAGTGGCAGGCGCAGGACTTGATGAACATCATGTGCTTCTTCATCACCTGCCCGTCGGGGCACTTGAACTCCATGGGCAGGGTGGTGGTCCTGTGGGGGGTGCAGCAGCGGCCGTCCAGGCAGACGCCGCAGAACTTTGGCCGGTAGGACGTGGTGGTGGTGCAGCCCGAGATCTCAAACTTCATGGGCTTGGAGACCCGGGGAGTGCGAATGCACTTTTTCCCTTTCTGCAAGTGGAGAATGAAGGTTTAGCCGATTGCTCTTTGGTGAAAACATTGTGATATTGTTTCGTGAAAGATCTTCAAGGGGCACATCTGAAGAAGAACTCACCCTGATGCTCTGCTCCAGCTGGGACTCGCATGGTCTCACCATGCACAGCCGGGTTTGCTTTTCGAGCCTGCACTCGTGGTTGTCATTGGTGACCCTGGTAGATATCCCAAGGCCACAGGTCTTGGAGCAGGCACTCCATTCAGTAGTCTGAACCAGGCAGTTTTCCCTCATCATATTGGGATCTGGACCGTAAGTCTCCTCCTCTCTGTATGCTGTAAACATATGAAGAGACCGAGGATCAGACAAGAGCTCTGACTACGTCTTGTTGACGTGGGAAGACTTAGAAAGGACGTTTCTCTTGACTCACCGGCCAAAGCAGTGCCTGCGAAGGAGTTCTTCTTGGGAGATTCACATATCCACTCCTCGCAGCACTTCCCGGGCACCTTGACACGTTTTGGTATGGGGCAGTCTGGGCTGGGCAGCCGGATGTCCACGGAGCAAAGTGGGACGCAGCCCACAGCTCCATCAAGACAGGTACACTGGTACTTGCAGCTGCTCTGGAATGACTCTCCGTTTTTGTACACCATGCCGCCGAACACGCAGGTCGCTCCCTCCCGAGCTGCGGAGACAAAGTTCAGTTTAAGGCTCATGCTTTCAGGACGACCAAAGGTGACAGACAACCGAGACGGACCTGTCGGCTCACCTGTGCAAACTCCGATGCGTCTGTTGGTGGGGGCTCCAAAGTCACAGTAGAGACCCTTGTGGGGGTCACAGACGTCTTTCTCGGTGCAGAGCTCGCCCATCTGTTTGGCACACACCCTGCAGCAGCCACAGCCGTCCAGCACTAGACTCACTCCCGGGGGACACTGAGGAGGGGTGGAGGGGCAGGAACACTGGCCGCTGCACTCCTGACCTGCGGCCTGGGACCAAAGACACACACACACACAGGTAAACATCAAGAACACATGGCTCTGCTTGGACAGGGAAAAGCAGCTGGTACACTCATAGCGTATGGTGATATTTGAGGTTAAAACTCATGTTTAGAAAATTAAAATAGCATCGGTGAATTGTTTGAGCTTACCATGTAGGAGAACATGATGCAGAGCACAGGGAGCAGGATTGTTTTCTTCATTCCAGCAGACATCGTTTCCAGTTCTCAGTTACAAATTCGGATTCTTCCAAAGCCTTCGTGGAGAAAGTCTTCCTTTAGTCTCAGAGCCCGAGCCTGTGAACCTCTTCCGGGGAAGTTAATCTCTTGTCAAGCCGCTGCTCCGGTCACACTCTTCCCTGTTTCTGTTCTCGGTGAAAGCCGGAGTTCAGCTTCGGTAGAGGAGTTGATCTGAATTCTGACTGCACACTCCGGCTCCCTTTATACTCCCCGGCCCTCGCGGCACGTCACTGGGGGCTGAATGGAGAGCCAGCCCTGGACAAACATGGACATGCTTGGCATTCTTTCCTCGCTTCCTGACCCCCACTCCAGACATCCCACATTCCTGCTGTCTGAAGGCAAGGCTCTGCTGCTCGGGCCAAACAACACCATCTCTCTTCGAGAAGCTTTCATCTGGGATGGAAGGATAAGTCTGGTTTAGAGGCTTGGGACCCCACACTGGGAATTCCTGAAGACTGACTTCACAAACAAGCTGCCAGCGCCTATAAATAATACATTTTATAAAAGAAAAAAAAAGACAAGAAGAAAGAGGAAAAGACGGCAGGGTTCAAATGCGAAGCCGCAGATAAGTTTACATGAAAGAGGAACGGTGGGCAAAAACAACAGGTGGAATCTCATTAAAATGCAGGCATGAAAACCATAAAATAAACGGCTTGATGTGTAGCAGGTGGTTAAGACTTTAAGACCTCAACAGCATTCCACCAACTGGACTTCAAAGGTGCATAGACGCTGTGTACTTTGGTAAATGAACATTAAGTGGTTACACAAAGGAAATTATTTGAGCCATTAAATTGAGCTGGTTATCTGTCAAGGCGCTTGTTCCAGTAAAGCGGCTTGGAAGATGGTGTTTTGAAACTTAGTCTTCTGCTCTCATGCTGTCACGTCTGGGAAATTGCTACAGTTCTGTGCTCTAAGGTTATTATTTGCACACTATGATCTCTTCACCATGTTTTTAAGCAATAATTCTTACGCTATTCGTACAAGTTATTGACCTAGATTTTTTATTTATTTATTTTTTTTGGCCAGCAGGGACCGACTCAAAAGTAGGTTTAGTTACAGTTTATAAAGCAGGTGTCTACAGAGAGGTTGTGATAAGATCACTTCTGGATATAAGCCTCCATTTCAGGTTTTCCTGCACACCTGGAAGACGAAGTGAAATTTAGTTTGCTGCATTCTGCAAGTTTGCCACTAGAGGTCAACAAATCTCACATATTGTCTTTTTATACAAATGGAGATTCAAAATCAATGCACAAACACTAGACAAGTGCACACACATTCATTGCCGTTGAAATCCTCCAATATGACAAATGTTAAAACACTGTTATTACTAATTTACAAGGTAGTTTAGGGCCCATTAAAATGTTAATAACATGTATTAATGTAGCTGATTAATATTGTTCCAGGGCCTGTATTTCATATTACTGTCTTGCTGGCACTAAGTTACTCTTTTTTTTAAATTATATAGAAATAATACCCGAGCCAATATTTTGAAGAACCACTTTTTGCTACAACAACAAGAATTTAGGGGATTTTTATACCAACTTTTTATCTGGACACTCAATTTTCATAAAGAGAATCTTTGAATATTGTTTTTAAAAGTGTTGACAAAGCTTCCTTCTCATGAGGATTTCATTCCGGGTTTTGACTGAGCCATTATGACCAATCACTTTGCTTCAAATAGCTGTCGGCTTTTCTACTCTGAAAGCACACAACTTGACTTCAGAAAAGCACATGCAAAGGAAACTGAAAGTAAATGTCCTCTACTACGATTTGAGTTGTAAGTTTGTGATTCTGAAAACAAAATTTTGTCATTACGTCGTGCTTCCTGTTTTTCCATCTAAAATGAGCAAAGAGTGCAGTCATTGTAAGCTAAGCTGGTGTTCATAGGGAAAACTTTCAACCTATTGTTTTGAGGTAAAATGCTAAAAACTAACAATTTCAGTCTGAACTGTTCTTTCCAAAGGAAAGGCTTAATACATTCAAACATCCAGATGCTTTTCTCACTTCCTGATTGGGGATCATTTTGCTAGGGTGCTTTGTTTTAACTCGTGGCTGGAGATTTTTAATTCACATTGAACAGGACATCTTGAGTCTGACTCCTAAGGCTGAAAGGTAATAAGAAATCATGAGTCGACTCCGGCGAAAGTGCAGATATGACGGGAACAAAGACTACATGCTCTTTGAGTTCTCACCTGCCTAATGAGGTTTAGTCTGTGATGGACTTGAAACGGCCAGGTGTGCCCCATCTCAGGCCAGGCTTATTTTACTACATCAAACTCAAAGTAGAGGTTTGCAGGAAAGAGGCTAGACGGAGGTTTGTGTATTTTCTTTACCTTTTTTTTCTTAAGAGAAAAGGGGGGGATCACACACCAGGCTAGACTGAAACACTGCTCTGCGCCTTCTCCAGCCAGCAAATCGGAAATGAAAAACTCCCAGAGAAACTAGGAGCTGAAGGGAAGGAATGTAAGAAACAAGCCAGCAGACTGGGTTGTTACTAGACAGGAAGCATCTCCATATAAGGAGGCCTGTGCTTTTCCTAAAAAGGATATGTTCTCTTTCTGTGCAGGCTCAGTACAGTAGAAACCTCTACCTGACTGCCTGAACACGGCTGTGAGTGAAAGTGTGGTGTGTGTGAGGGATTCCTGCGTGTCCGTAAAGCTGACAAGAGAAAATGTGTGTGTTGTATGTCAGCGCAGCTTTAGGAGCTGCTCTGATATCTAACGGAAGCAGCTTGATGAAGGAACGTGCTCCTGTCACACTGCAAAACAACACCCAGACACAGCAGCCGCCGTTATCTAACATGTGAAGTAATTTACAGTCTATTTATCTTCCACTGCAGGACGTTTTCACGAACGTTTTTTAATGACTGTCCTCTAAAGATAAAATGAAATGTTTTTGTTTCATGCTTTCTGTTGCTTGCGTGTGTGTGCTACCATGAGCCTTTTTTTCCAAAAACAGCTTAAACCAAACAACAGTGACAATGCTAAAAAAGCCGCAAGAAAAATAAATATACAATCTTGGCCAAAGCAACAAGAAAAAAAGAAAGCAACAGAAGAACACATTTCTGAAACAAAACAAGAAAAAGTATGATTAAATGTAACCCCTGACTGTGTGGATTACTTAAAAATAACTATTAGTTTACTAGTATACAAACAGATTCTAAATAAGGTAGACATGGTTCGTGCTGTTTAAAGCGCATACTTTTAGATCTGCACTGTGCAAATTTGCTAAATTACCCAAAATGGGATAGAACTCCGACCACTAGATGGCAGCAAAGTACCTCCGATTGGAGGCCTGGTGTGTACAGAATATGCCTCAACAGGCATTTTTTCTAGTATGTATATGTCAGCATGGTTGCAAAAAACGTTGTGCGCTCTCTGTTCTGTTTGGTCTGGTGTCGTCATGACACAGGACCGGTTAAATAAGTTAAAAACAAAAAATGAACAATACACATGTAGATAGATACACAAGTAATAGGTCCTATTTTTTAAAACAATATGTAAAACAGAAATACTATCGACTATAAACAACTAATACCCAACATTTTACAAATCATCTCAGATTGTATGGTAGAAGTTTGTCTTTGGTGAACTTCATAATCTATGGAGATGTATAATTATAAATATCGTTTTTATTGTGCTCCATTTCCATTAGTTTAGTCAGTTTTTCCCACTGATCACACCAACTTAACCCCAGTTGACTTCCTGCTTATAGATTTTTTTTTTAGAGTCCCATCACCACATAAAGTTACCACTGACTTCGAGCAGTTCGCACAAAATTACTTTACGAAGTTAGCTGTCTGTCTTTCCCAGCCCCTAAAACTTCATCCTAAACTACTTCCTTCCTTCTCCCACCAATAAATGAGAAATATTTAGATGAATCATTTAGAAAACATCTCCTAAAAATACTCAAACGTTGTTTTATGACAGGGATTGGGCTGGAATATGTGATTGACAATGAATCCGTCTATCGGATTGAAACATCCTCCATTTTGTTTACTTAAAAATGAAGTTTCAAAAAGACTAAAATTGCACAGTTACCACTATTTATTTCATCTGTACTCTTCAGGTTTTGTTACGCTTCATGAATGATTTTGATTTTTTTTTTTTTTTTGCACATTGAATGTTTGAGCTTTGCCTGTAGGACTTAAAGTTTCCTGTGGACATTAGTCCAGTGAATGTATTTATTCTCTTTAGTTTCCAAATCTGATTATGTGGATGGGATGGTTGAGGTGGCCAAAGGAAATACACAGCTCTGTGTGAGGTAGAGTCGGATATGTCAAGGCTAAGTATAGATGGATGTATTTGTCTAAGAGAGTTGCTTCAGGTTTAAATCAGAGCTGGATGTCTGGTGGTGCCGTAATGGTAGTCTGCTCAACTTTGTACTTGTTGGCATCGCTTCTATTAAAGGAGGTGAACTGTCTGATCTTTCGTCTTTTTCAGATTCAACACAATAGAAACTGAATGTGACGATTATTACTTGGTGTGTCTCATTTTCAGTTATTTATCTGAGATTGTGATTTTTACCTCGCATGAATCTGTCAGCTGTTAGGTTTTAATATCTCTGTAGACTGGCACATATAATACGAATTGTACAAACTCTAATTAGAAGGGATCACATTTTACAAAGACTTTTGTCTCCTGGGAGCCTACACATGGTAAACCAACTCATAGTCCAATGCGAGTCAATGGGTCCGGGTTCAGCGACGCTCAGTCCTCAAAACAGAAATCCTCTCTGGATGAGGTCTGTCTCGATCACCTTGGGACTCTACAATGAAAGGTGTACACAAGGGGTTCACAATGTAAATGTCTGACATTCCTTCTCTCATTATTGTGGCATCGACTCTGGTGGTTCTTCTAACTAACCTAAGACAAGAGAAGATTGGTCCGATTTAACTTCAGACAGTGAGGGAAAAAAAGTGTGTCCATTTATTCTGTGTACGTAAACTTCTGATTTCAGCTGCACCTGAGTACAGTAAAAATATGGATGGAGTTATGCTTTCATGTCAATGAAAACTCTGGTCCTACCCTCTGAATTTATGATCCTTCAGGCCAGTCAACATTTTTCTAATTTCTTATTATCCAATTGTGGTCAGCTTGTGTAATTTATAGCCTCAATTTTCAGTTTTTGTTTTGGGAGGTTTTTGTTGCTGATAGGATCGAGACCTGGTATAGTACTGCAGCAGCAACCAATCTGCTTAAGTTATTAATATGACCTCTAACAAGTCTGTCCATTCTCAGTTCAGTCTGGAAGACTCTCTAGTCGCACCTGGCTCTTCAATCAGCACCTCCCTCTCCGTAACCTGGACCAATCAGTGCTGGTCCAAGCCTCACTCCAGCCAATCATGGTTTGGGCTCCAGTTCAAAAGGACCTTCACCCCTGGCCTCCTCTGCTCACCAGCTGCGATTGACCCACCTCCACCCCATCTCCACCTTATGCTCTAGGCTCTCAGGCCTCATCTTCCTCCGACCGCTGCCACCAGTATAGGCCCCGCTTTGGGGGTCTACATTCCTATGCTGCTTCAGGAATGTTCATCGAGCTTATCGATGTCCAGCTCGACGTCTCCGGCCGGGGCCTGACCGCCAAATAACTTTTGTTTATTTTATGTTTATTTTGTCATTAAACTCTTTTAATCGCTTTTCTTTCTCCGTCTGAGTCCCTCCAGATTGAAATACATTTGTTTACAGGTACTTTCTCTTTTCAAACCTGAGAGACGATTGTGTTGGAAATCCCAAAAGGTCAGCTATTTCTAACATGCTGGTATGAACTATTACCTCTAACTAAGTCAGTAATAAATCTCTTTTCTTCTCTATTCTGACGCTTGGCTTGAATTTCAGCGAGTTATCCTCACCAGAAGTGAGACGAGTTGCTTTTCATGTGGTTGGGTTAATCCCTATTGGTCTTAACAACTGATCAGTTCATTTCATACGGATTCTATTTTACTGCTTTTATGTTTTTCTATATCATATGCTAATAATCCTCAATAATGCACAGTTACAGAAAAAAAAATTGATTAAGATTCTAAATTAGCCCTCGAGTTTCCATCACCTCTGAGCTCACACAACTCAAATGGTATTTGCAGGCCCAGGCCTGTCTTCTGTCCTAGTCCAGATTTACACAGGCTACTACCAGCCACTTATAGCATGGTGTGATATTCATGCTCATTCATAGTTACCCCGTGACATCACAAGCCCGCTAAAGCAAAACAGCTGGGGGGGCTTCCACCTTTAGGCTCTGTGGAGAAGACCGACTTTGTGTCTCACGACGACACCTTCCTCATTTAGTCTCACCTTCCGGGGTCAGAAAGTGGAAACTACACAGCTCTCCGTGGATCGTGATGTCAAAGCCTGACGGTGACGTTACAGAGCGAGCCTCTGTGCCTCCTGTGGGCCATCCCATCACTGTTTCCACCATTCCCAAACACTGCCCGCAGTCAGACGAGGCACACTCATACCTTCCCCGTGATTTCACAGCTCCGCAGGAAGAAAAAGGACGTTGAAAACAAAATCGTGTTGTTTTCCATCTGCGCTTCGCGTCTGCTCGGTTTTTTGTGTGTGTATGTGTGTTTAATCTTCGTCCCGTTCCCTTTTGACAAGACCAGAGCACCAAGGTTAGGGTTCAGAGATTTCATGCTTTAATCAGGCCCATCTGGTTCACGGTAATTCCGACTAACGAAGCCTTCGTGAAAGGCATAATCTGTTTCTGCTGATTCAGCCGTGCTAACGCTCTAAATATACATTACACGAAGGCGCATTCTGTGTATGCAGAGATATACCTTAGACATGCTAAGCTGGTGGGTTTTTCCCAAAGCGGCTCCACATTTGAAACTTCACTTGTGTTGCCTACATTCAGCTGAATTAAACTGAATTCCATTAGTGGTTTCTGGCAAGCTATTTGAAGAATGTTCCATGGCCTTAACTTCAAACACCCCATCTATATACCACTGTGCAAACTGAACATGAGACCCAAAGCTCAAAATGATTTTCCTGCCTGCATATTTTTTTCCCCCCACTTTGAACTATTTTTCCACTCTTTAGGTTGGAAATAATCGTGGCTGCAAACAGCAGAGAATGTGCTTGTTTTTTTTTTTCTATCTATCTATTTTTTTTTTTTTTTATGTTTTAAGCATTTCACTTTTAAAATCGTAAACGTAAGAAAAGGAAAGCATAATTCGACCTGCCAAGGCAGTAGATTTAGTTTATAACATTCCAGTGTCGTTTGTAATATTTGTGTTTGATCAGCAAAGCAAAACAGGGCAAGAGAAAAAAAAAACCCCAGAAAGTCTGGGAAAGTGAGCTGTTGCTTTCTTTTACAGTTTGAAACCGGTCTGCAGAAACAGTTGTGGGGGTGGGGGGGGGGGTCTTAAATGCTTTGGATGGTGATCTGTGGACATTTAACAATGAAGGAGACATGCGCCAGTTTTTGACAGATGAAAGGCTTTGGAGGCCGATGGAAACTTTCTGCGGTTCATCCGTGAAGAGACAAGCAGTGGAAACTAATAATGGATTTGGAGCCTGCGGTGATCTATTGAGATTTAACAATGGTGTTGGTGGGCAGATGAACTGTGAAGATGGAAAGTGTTCCTATTTAAAGCCCCGAGCGGTGGAAAACGTCGAGCCCTGGAAACACGCATCGGGCCTGATCTTTTTTACGCATAGACCTGCGCAGAATGGCCGGGTCTAGTGTTACTTACGGTAAATGGGCTGAGATACGATGTGTTTTTGATTGTCAGCGGGATTTTGTTTGAAGGCGAAATTTTCTTTTTTTAATCATTTTGTTATGGCGAAGGGAGAGGGATATCAGTTTCATTACCGCTGGACGAATCGTTCTCCACCGGGTTGTAAAAAAACAAACACACACACACACACACAAAAGGAAATTCGCAGGTGGAAAGTTGCTGCGGACCAAAAGTCGGGGAAACATCTGTGCAGATATAACGAGCGGAGCACGACGGGCGGCTGAAATCTCAGAAACAGAAACAGAAAGTGGAAACTAGCTATTTATACAGCAGCCGTGGAAAGTGTTTAGGCTAGAGACACTGATGAGAATTGGGGGGCGAGGAGGTGGGGGGCGCAGGGGGGGGGGGGGGCGTAGCTCTTTCAAAAAACAAAAAGTAAATCATCCCCCCCCCCCCCCCCCCCCCCCCCCCCCCCCCCCCCCCCCCCCCCCCCCCCCCGCCCCCCCCCCCCCGGAGCTCTTTCAACAAACAAAGAGGAACTCATCCCGGCGGCAGATTTACTGCCACACACAGCGGCACGGAAGTCAGGTGGTCTTTACCAAAACACGGCTACATGTGTGTCCCCGACTGGCCGGGCTCTGTTTTTGTGACCCCTCAGCTGGAAGTCAAAGGGCGGGTTTCTAATTTTAAACGTGTACTGTACACATTAACCCCGTGAGCTTCCTCTCTCGGACCTCCCACTGAAACCTAGCAGCGATTTCAACAAGTAGGGGAAAGCTGTCAACGGTGACGAGGACATTTCTCCAAACTGTGCAAAGTCTTGGGACCATAAAGTGTTTGTGACCCTTACAATGGTCTGTACTTTACAGATGATATCCCCCTTGGACAAGGCCACACACAAAGCTACAGTAGAAAGCAATTCAAAGTCCGTTTAATAAGATCTTCGAAGCAACAGAAGTAGATTTTTTTAAATTTATTTTTTAAGTATTGACCCAAAGGAACTGACTTCACATTCAGGGAGCACTTTGAGATTTAACTAGGAGAAACAAAAACAAAACAAAAAAACCCTTATAGTATTTTCCTTCCACTTCTCTGGTTTGTTACCAATGGCAATGCACTCGACAATGAATGTGTTGTGACTTTCCGAGACAAGTCTTTTAATCTAAACAACACACACACTGGACTGACTTTTTGGGGCCACCGCCTCTCTGCAGGAATGTCAGTTCCCCCACATTAGCTTGGCACACGACCGCATACCTCGGCTAATTAGCTTCCTGTAAAAGCGTTGGATGAAAACATCGGCTTTAATCACACGCTGCTGCTTCGTCTCATTCACTGCCAAGGAAAATGTTACTCCAAGCACATAAAAAAAAGAAGAACAAACAGGCCAGTTGCTGCTTCCTGGACAGGTGTTTCTTTCCGCTGCGATGTACAAGTCAAGATGTTACCTTAGCATTCCTTCAAAGATTCAGAGTGTTCCCCCCACCCCTTTTGATTGACTCAAGAGATTGTTTTCTTTTACTCTGGGTGCATTTGAGGTGTCAAATAGGTTTTTAAGAGCATGTTTACTGTCTGTTTTACAGGATGGTTATTTACCAGTTGGCCGTGGTCTCATGCAGATTCATGAAAGCTCCCTGTATGCTCCAGCTGTTGCAGTTCGCTAGCCGTCACTCTGCAAACAGCATAATTACACTATGACTTGAGTTTTTGACTTACAAATGCTTGTTAAAAACACAAGATTTTGTCTATTTTGAGCAGAATTTCTGTTCAATAAACAGTAAAGTTTCCCTCTGAGATTTCTGTTTACAAGTCAATAGAAGAGATATAAGATTTAAATGCTTTCATTTGAGATTGCAGGAGGATGAACAGAAAACAGGTAATTAGCTATTAAAAGCCAACTACCTGCTAATTAATCAGTGTTTTCTAATTTCTACATGATGCAAAGGTGGTCTTTGTTCACCTTTTGTCTCTTTGTCACAAAGACTATAAAACACTTGCAAAGCTTAAGTCTTTTCCTCTTATCAAGGATGAGATTTCCAAAGCAGACAGATGTCATTTTTGGGGAAGAATTGACAGGCTTTTTATTTATATAATTGTCTACTACTAAATAAATACTTTTCAGAGTTGGATGGCCCAAGTTGGACTACGCCATGGGAAGGGTCACCATTTAATTACAGAGACAAAACATGGAGACAATCTTGGACATGCACACTTCACGTGCATGTTTTTGGATCCTGATAGGAAAACCAGATGGTGTAAAAAAAAAAAAACCCTGTGCAAGAATGGTTAGGAGATACAAACTCCCCAGGGAGGATTTTAATATAATTGGGCACATTGGCACGGGTAACCCCAAATTCTTGGACACCTACTAAATGAACCGATGTAATAAACTGGTTCTTGAAGAATTTCCAATCAGTTCCAGAGCATTGGAGTAATTTGGATCATGAGATAAGTTTTTCTTTTGTTTTATTTAAAAATAGAGCCCACGCCAAGTTCAAATCTATGAGTCAACCTCAAAATTGCTGAATTGGACATTCCCATTAACACAGCTCATATATTTTTGTTAGGCCCTCCCTGCTTGGTCAGCAGCCATGTCTGTTCAACACCAGAAACTTGAGTTCGCAATGCGGCATTGCTGTTATAAAACCCGAAGCTGAGACACGCTTGGCATCATTGTTGAGTGAAAGTTGTGAGACTCTGTCTAACTTCCCCAGAGCTGGAAAAAGACATAATAAACACATGGTGAAAAGATACAGACAGTCTAAATCAATCTCTTCCTCGTGTAAACAATTAGCAAAGATGGCTTTTTGTGAAAGGGTCAAACAGATCCGCTTTCCCCTCTAATTACAAGGTTTTCTTCTGTTATATAAGCTCCTATTTTCTATTATGCAATCTAATGAAACAGCATTAGCACAGCTGCATAGCTAATAATAATATTGGTGTGTGTCGCTTTGGTATGGAACCAGCTCACATGTTTAATGACCTATTCTGCCACAAACACCAAAAGGAAAAAATAGAAAAAAAGAAAAAAAAAAAAAGAGGGAGAACTCTCCAGAACAAAGACACAATGTTCAAGCCACAAAGCCTCTTACTGGTGAAGTGTGCAATCAGGGCATCTCATCAACTGCTGTGCTTTTGGCTTTGCCTGGGAAATCTGGTCAGACATTCTGGCATTACTGGGGGAAAAAAAAAATAAAAAATCCCAGCATCTGTGTGATCTTGCGAGAGAAGGAACATTGGATAAAGTCAACACTAGATGGGTTTGTTACAACTGAGCACAGCAGAAGGAAACTGTTTTCGGATGACTAATGTAGTGGACAAAAGGTGAAAGATAAGTTCTGGGACTGCCCGAATTCAACAAGCAGCTGTAACAATATTGCTTTTTAAGATCCGAGTGAGGTGTGTTCGGTAAAATAAAGTGTGAGGCGGCATCGCTAGCAATGATAGCGAAAGTTGCCTTTTTCCCTGACCTGTGGTTTCGGCGTGAACACCGGAGATCAAATTGTTCCCAAAAAGCTTTTTAGAGGATTGTGCTACTCTGTACAAAAACGGTCTGGTCTGGGTTTTCATCTGAGCTAATTGTTTCCAGATATGAAGTTTTCTGCAACAGTGGCTAACAGGGACCCCTCCCTGTCTGTCTGCACCTCTGGAACCAAAGGGCCATTTGCCATCTGTCTACGAGCTGCAAGGTCAGACTGAAGTCTACACCTTTCCCCCCGCATATCTGTGGCGTGTTTCTGCCAGTCCGGTCACAATCAGATCTGAGTGCATCCAGATTTCCACCAAAAAAGTTGATAACCTCACTCTTTTTCGAGATTTTCTACAAATCCTGAAGTGGCGCATAAAACCCACCACACAGGAGACAATCTGTCCACCCAGATAACTATTTACTACTGTTACCTCATTCCGCTTTACCTTCCCACAACACCTTCGCTCCTGGAAACTGACATTGGAAAATATTATCTTCCCATCATCATCTTCTTTTTCTCCTTCACAACAACATGGATTATTCCACAGCCAGAGGAGTCAAAGGTGAATTCTTCGCTAAAGTGAGGAGGAAGTGATGACGCAGGAGGAGGGGGGGGTCGTCACGCACCTACATGGCGAAGCAGCAGCAGACAACACAAAGTTTCACATGTTTCACCTACCTGAGTCCACACAGACGAGAAACATAACAATCCAAGTGAATTGGAAAATCTCTGAATGGGTGTTATATTGAAAAGTGTGGGGAAAACAACAAGCAAGTTTGTTTCACTAAAAAAAAAGCAACTAGACTGACAATGTGTTAAATTGACTCAGATAAATTGTCTTTTCCAAATTTCACTGATGGGGTCACTTAAAAAAAATCTGGATGGAGATTTTATTTCAGTACTTTTTCATGTCCTTGTTCTGTACAGTGTGAGATTTCTTTATAAAAGTGTATTTAGGAAGTAGATATTATACTTTTCTGAAGTCAGCATCAGTACTTAACATTAATGCAATACTTCATAACCAAGCTGTAGCTGAACAATATATCCTCTGCTCAGGATAACACATTTTCTAGTGAATGTCTAACTTAGTTTGGTCTTTTAATGCCACAAAAATATTTTTTTACACTTGGAAGAACAGACAAGTCCCCCGTCCATCACGGGGCAACATAGACACACACAGGACAAATAATGCACACACACATACCTAAGCACAATAATGTGTTTGGACTTTGAGAAACTTACTTGTTTTCTCCTCCCAGTTTGCTAAAGTTGATGAAAACAATCTTGAGAGTCTCTAGTCAAGTCAAGTTTATTTGTACTCAAGAGACTGCTCAAGGTGATTTACATCATAAAAAACACAAAAAAACAATAGAACACAAAAATACAAAGGCCTTGAATTTTACAATTACATGTGGTCAGTTGTTTAATAAACTATGGTGCAAATGTGATTTCAGCCTGAACGATACAAGCTGTCGCCCACCAGATCGCATCCCGCCGCCTCAGTCAGCAGCCAAATAGCAGCATTGTAACATCATAGTGAGAGGATTATGACTCATCCCAATATGTAATGTTTATAAATCCTCATCCCCCCTGAATGCAGGATCTTTATCCATGTGTCTAACAACCAAATGTGAGTCGTGCATCACCAGCCATCAGCTCACTGTTATTTCTCCAGCTGAACTTTGCCATCGGGATGATGCAGCTCTGTCAGAGCAGAGGTGGAGGAGGTGATGACGCATGAAGAGCTCATCACTTAGGTACCTGTCAACTCAGCTGGAGCAAACTGGGCTTTTTCAAACCTAATGTAACGCATTCTGTTGTGAAAAACTAATTGCAGTATTTTTCTAGCAACGTTGCGTTGTTATGCACCAACTTCAAAAGGTCGTCAAAGGGGCATTTTCCAGACAGAAAGTGCCATTTTATTGCGCAGTCAAGCAACTGTTACCTTCAGTAGTTATACATCCATCAAACATGACTTAAAAGAAATGTAACTTGGCAATTTGATGGATTGAAATTGACCTCTGTCTCTTTAAGAAGCTCCTGCTCTTTCTGACACGCAGCACAGCATCACCGGCTTCTCGCTATGCTGTTTTCAAATGTTCTTGGGAGTGTTGGGCTGAGAATTAGCTTCTATACAAACGGTTCCACCAGGTGGTTGCTCATCACCGCTGCCGCTAGTCTGAAGGAGCTGAGTGGGGAAAGCACTGAGGAGGACAGCTCTGTGAGGTATTATGTTGACTTTTACATAAGATATTAACAAAGAGCACCTGAAGATTAAGCGTGGAGGCCCATAGATAGAGAGTAAGTTACCAGGCTGTAAAAGCTTGCGGGACCAGGCTCTCCTGTGGGGTCTCACTTACCACTCGATTATAGAAGAGATGTAGTTATGACATAGTTACGACGGTTACGTAACAGTTTGTGTGAATGTGAGGCCTTGTCCTGGTGGGAAGAGTCTTTTACAGGCCTTGTCTGACAGGTAGGTGTTCTGCTGAGTGGGTCAGTCCTCAGTCCGTCTCTGGTTGGTCACTACACATTTTCCCTTTGACTTAATTATACCCGAAAAGTTTCCAAGTCGTCGTTATCACCCAATCTGATTTCACTTGCCACATTTTCCATTTGTCTCCGTCTCCTCCGCCCCGTCCTACATCTCGTTTCTTCCTCGCTAAGATCTCTGTTCTGTGTCACATGTCTGAGCTGTTCCTTTGCAGGGACAGCTTGTCCGCACCTCACACGGCTGACTTTCGTGAGGTACGTGCAGACACGAGGCTGTAGCTGTCGTTTAAGTGCTGCCGTTTGTGGGAAACTGTATTCCCCGTTACCTTTGCTTCTCACGGTAACTGTTCCCAGGTATGTTATTTTCCTGCTTCTCGGACATGTGGTTTCGCATGCCTCAGAGGGCGGTGAGGGTCGTTCTCCTGGCTCAGAGTGTTTGTGCAGGTGCAGGATTTACCCGGCACACCGCCCTGCCGAGTGTTTTGGAGGTGCTTTTTGGAGCAGCTCACTCCGTGGCGTTAGAAGGTGCCGCCTATATGTGGCATTTAGTGGGACAACCCAGAACAGGCATTTCCTCGGCTCGGTGGAAACTGAGCAGTTACGGCGGACGGACAGCGAGAGACTCACAAAAGCAAGAAATGTTTTAACAGCAGGAGCTTGATAGATGCTTAACCAAACACTGTGAGGTAACCAACAGGTATGTCCACTGCCTTGCAAAGGTAATTATACTTTGCAAACTTTTCCACATGTCATATCAAAACTGCAACCCTGGGTGTATTTTAAGGTAATTTCATATGGCCGAAATACACAAAATAATGGATAAATGTGATGTGGACACATGTGATTTTTTTTTTCTTTTTCTACAATAAACATGCTTAAAGTGTGGCATTCAGTGGTATCATTACAGTGACACCCCTAATAAGATCCAACCAGTTCCTTCTTGACTAATAAATACCATGTGTAGTTGGTGATTATAAATAAATAAATAATTTCATTCTGAATATGCCGACCCATTTCATCCAGCTGTTTTGTGCAAGAATCAAAAGTTTATTATAGAGAAAATTTGCAAACAAACAGCACAAATAGATCCCCACGGCAGATAGATCAAAGGAGAACGTTGTGATGTTCAGTAGATTAATATATTATAAAACAATATCCCAAAGTTGAAGCATCTTACAATCCGCTGTACAACTGTAAGACTAGAAAAACGCGACTGTCCTCCTGAACAGTCAGACAGGGCAAGGAGAGCAGCAATCAGAAAATCAGACACAAGGTCAGAGCAGCAGAGATCCATCACTCAGGTGGACATCTGCTAACTGAACAACATTTTTTATAAATAAATGGCAAGAATAAAGCCATAAGATGTTCATGTTGCACTTTAGTCCACACAGAATAAGCCAGAAGAAGTCAGGGATGAAGAAGAGGAGCAGGAAGGTGCTCTGGCACATTTTTTCTGCCTCCATGCAAGAGGCTTTATGCAGAAAAAAAAACTAAGCAAAACAAATATGAACACACCATCCCCAAAATGAAACATGGTGGCAGGATCATGTTGGGGAAATGCGAAACATGAAGGGCAATCCTAGAGTTACGCTTTCTGTCAGGAAATAACTCCGAATGTAACTAATCCCATTCTGTTCTGACAGTCATGTTCAATAAATTACAAGATGGATTCTGATGAAGCTTGTTTATGAGATTGAAAATATCTTTTAAATGTGACAACCTTCCAGCGGGTGCTGAAAATACTTATCACAGAACCCTAAAAATTGTTTTTATTGACCTGATGTAATATTTTAATCTTAAAGGCCATGTTTTTATAGTAACTCATTGGCTTACTATTTTTCTTATTAAACAGGTGCTGCTACTATAAGTGGGTCATAATAGAAGTAGTCAAACCCAGGATATTTTAAGGTACAGCTGATATATTCCAGACACTGAAGGTCACTGAAAGGAAGAATGAACAAGCCTCCCATTTCACTGTCAGAAACTGCCTTGAATGCTTGATTGAAACTGTTGTGAAAGATTTCCGGGATAATGAATTCCTCTGGTTTGGTCAGCCAACGTTAAAAATCAGAATAACGGGAAAGGAGGACTTAATGAGGCAGACGGGAGGCGTGAGAGGCTTGTCCAATCAGCATGACGGGTATTAAAAAGAACACCGTCTTTTGGATAATTGCAGATTATTGACCAAATTAGTGGATTTAGCTGGAGTGAACGAGTGGCGAGACATTTACATTTTTATCCAACCGACATCCATCTGGGCCTCTTCCATCCTATCTCTGCACGGCCCACACTGTTGTTGGCTGGAATTACAATAAATTTATTTTACAGTGTGTTCCAGGTTACAGCTTGTGAACCTTGGCACTGTCTTATAATGACCACACGGTCAATGGGCCATACTGTTGCTGTATTGATACAAGCGCAGATGCACACCTAAAGGCACAGCAAGCACACACACACACACACACACATACACACACACACACACACACACACACACACACACACACACACACACACACACACACACACACACACACACACACACTTGTACATCAGATCGAACTAGGTTGAGAAATCTGAAAGAAAACAAGCAGGATTCCTGTGCAGCACGGTGTGGCGTGAGGCCGCTGGACGGAAAAACAAAGAGAGGCCTGTTCGTGGCGCGCGGGAGCATTCCAGCTAACAGAACAGGCTCAGGGACGCTGTTGACCTAAGCTACTTTAGAATGTTTGTGCAATAGCTTTTGACCACTTCATTAAAAATACCGTTTGATGCCGAGGCGGCCGAGTGCTGGCGAGGGGCGGTTCAGACTGGTCTGAGCAGAGCAACACGCCGCCGCATGAAGGAAGAGCTGTTTTTGAAAAGCAGAGCGCCGACCTGTTTATCTGGAGCAGTGAGCCGCCGGCAGGCCACCGGTGGTCACCGTCTGTGTCACCAGCACCACCGATTTCTTTTTAGATGTTCCGCTATCTGCTGCCCTGCGGAGGAACGACTCGACTACGGCGCTCTTCTAGCTTTGGATGCATGCGTCCGTTCGCCGACGCTGCTGATCCAGATGTCTGGAGTTAAACTCCTCGTCTTGTCATCAAGTCCCGCACAGGCATGGTAATGAACCATTCATTGGATTCAGGTGTGCTGAAGCGGGGAAACATCTAAAACATGCAGGGCGCACTGGCCCTCAAGGACTGACACTGGACACTGTTCTGTGAGGTGACACAATAGGCTGACTGTGCTTTCCCTAGTTACACAAACCCCAAGGTATTTATACACCTAGTTTTTTTTTCTTTCTCATTTTGTAGTGTTACGATCACAAGCTTTAACCTTGGAGGTTTGTTGGCTGCACTGGTGGACAAACAGCATCACGGAGACCAAGAAAAACAGGAGACAAGACAAAGTTGCAGGCAGGTTAAAATGGGCTGGGTCATATAACCCTGCTTTGAACGTTTGTCCATCCATATGATAATGAAAAGAGTGTGGCAAAACCACAAACTTCAATTGTCAGGTTAGACAAAGAGAATAATATTAATAATAAAAATAATACTAAAGCAGCCAAGAGTTTAATAGGACCCAACTCTGAGAAGATTTTTCCACAAACCATGTAGCCGACACAGCAAACTTGTGGAAGAAGGTACTCTGGTCAAACGATACTGCATTCAAAGCATTATGTGTTGAAGAAAACCAGCAATTTACATCACCCAATACAGACCATCATCACTTATAAATATGGCGACGACAGCATCGTGCTTTTCTCTTGCAGGGATGAATAAGCTGGTCAGACTTGATAGGATCCATTATGGAACAAAATTAAAAACTACAAAGCTGCAAAAAGACTGGACACCTTCCAAAACCCAGACCTAAATCCGATTAAGAATCACAAAAACATCATCCTGATAAAGATAAAAAGGGGATTTAAAAAAAACAAATTAACTTAAACCCATATATAATTTCCTTTCCATTTCACAGTTATTTGCTTTTTTGTGTAAAGGTCCAAGAATGTTTCTGATTGCAACAAGACAAAATGGTAAACCCTTCAGTCACTGCGTTTTATTACAATTTACAAAACTAATGTACAAAAACACAATTTGTAATTACGGTGTTTCCATTGAATAAGAAATAAAGTTAGAACTTTGTGAACAAGTTTGTTGGTGTGATAAGTCCTCAAAAGAACCCAAAAACGCACCATCATCCTCCTACCACTTCTCGTCACCTTCCATGCCTTTTCACATGACAGAGTGATGCAAAAGAAATGTTTCCATTGCAGTTTTGCAAAATAAACTAACTCATCCTTGTGCCAAAAGACGTTTTTTTAAAACTGCTGTATTTTCCATTAAGCAAATGAATTTTCGTAATTCCGATTTGTGCAACATTAAGGTTAAGGGAAACACAGCTTCTGACACAAATACCTTTTGCTGGGTATTTTAACCATAAATTCTTCCAAACGATCGATCGATTGATTGATTGCAGTTTGTTCTGGGTCTAGTAAAAACAATATGAAATGACCGTCACCTGAAGATTCCTCATTTTGAACAAGAATATTAGTGCAACCTGAACATTGCGTGCCCATGTGCACCATTATGGCTCGTTAATTTTGTTGCTGAATCAAAATAACGTATTCGGTTCAGATTTAGTGTACAGTAAGCTGCTTTTTTACTAAGAAGCTTGACGAGAAGATTAAGGCAGAGTTACAGATTTGTTATTCTGGTAAGTGAGTCTGACCTTCTCGCCTCCCCTTTTTGCCTGTGAGCAATTTCTGAACATCAAACTCGCCCTGATGGAGCGTCCTGCATGGCCGACAGTAAAAGGCTGTGGTCGCACTCGGCATCTGGCAGGTTTCGGTGTGTGTTGACCTGCCTGTTTGAACGTGTGAAGTGGGGAGTTGATGAAAGAGGGCATGTGTTCCTGGCAAATATCCTCGAGATAAATTAAAGTAAAAAAAAACCCAAAGGTCTTTCACAAGAGGTGGAAAAAGAAAATGTTTTAATGTGGTGACAGACGTGAACCTTTGAGGGCTGGATTGATCTGTCCTGAACAGAAACGTGGGGTTAAGCTGGTCTGGTTAGATCCTCTTTAGCCAGCTGTGTCTTTTTCTTGAATGCTTGAAGTGTGAGCAAAAAATAACTGAAGCAGATCGAAAAAGAAAAAAAAAGACATTTAGAAACTACTGAAGAAATCAGCTATTATGGTTTGTCAGAAGTAAATATATCAGTGTGCATGTGACCAGAAGCAGCTGAACATTTTGATACATCAAAAAAAAGAACAGGGAATGTTTGAACCATCTTCTAGTTTTGAAAACTTGTCAGAAAACATATTTTCTTATTGATCATTTAATTCAATAATGCAAATTTTAAAACCCATCAGACCATAGCTGGGACACTTGAATCCCAGTTTTCTTCGCTCCTGATCTGATTCCCTCCTGCTCGTGATTGAGAAGATTTTCAGAATTGCCCAGGAGTCTTACAGGGTACAAAATACGAAACCTCAGAGACGGAAGCAACTGCTGCACAACAAATCAACAGCCAATACATTAGTAATGGATTTCCTCAGACATGTAAGTGAAAGTAACAGAACAATGTAGAACCTGTAACATGTTACAAACCTGCATGATGCACAATGTGAACATGGTGTATTTTCTAATAACTTTCTATATCAACATAAAAATTCTCATCAGCATGCTTGATGATTTAAGTAAAGGAGTAGTGAAAATACAAATTCTGTATGAAATCTTACCTTTATAGAACGTGGTGAGTTTTAATCACACAGATCATTAGCAGACTTGCTGCAGACTGCACTCCCTCAGTAGTGGTGGTTTAATATTGGCATAATTTGGTACGTCAGTTGACACGCTGAGCGGGAACATTGAGCGTTTTTACCTCCGAGCTAAAAGTTATTTAAGCTGATTCAACAGCGTGAAACCATTTCTTCACTTCTCGTCGTTTTCTTTGAACTCTGTAACGTTTTTTAATCCCGATGGGATTCTATCCTTGTTAAGCAAAGGTTGAATAAAACAACAACAACAACAACAAAAAACTATAAATAAAATGCAAAACAAGGAAGTGGAATCACAGGTGGGGCCAATATGCAGTATCCAGGCCATCTGACAGTCAGCCGAAACTGAGAGCGAAAGTCACACGATGGAGATCGATGAAGTCATGTGGGTTTGGTTGCATTGTACAACTCTGTGCCATACAGACCTTGCAGAGGTCCAATGTTGAAACAACTGAGTCCTTACTAAAGGATAAGAGTCCAAAAAACGTTTGCACGTACCCGTCGATCGAGACAACTCAAATCTCGCCCATGTTGTTGAGAAACAAACAGTCAGACTCTGCAAACATGGCGTGGAGAGTTGTATGGTATATATGACTGACTGCACATAACTACTTTCCATTCACGTGAGAGACGGCACCACACAGGAACATGACGAACATATCACAACATCGTGAATAAACCCGAGGGCCTTCCTCCCTCAACATTTCTCTTTTTTTTTTTTTGTCCAACTTCCCCCACTCTCGTCTTCCTGTCTCATGCGCTCGTCTTCTCTCTGTTTCTGTCCGTGTAGTTTGTGTGTTTGGGACGACAGACTGTGTTTGCCGACCGGCTTTCACCCAACCACCACAGCGTCCCACCCGTCATCGCCTCTCGACCTTTGACCCCCTCACTCCCCCTGAAGGCCCCACCTGCTCACTCAAATACGCTCGAGCTCCTCCTCGGAACCTCCTCTGCCGTTTGCTTTGTCTTCTTCTGACGTCAAACGCTTTCCACCGCCGCAAAATTACAGGAATAAATCACTGAGTGCTCCTGACAAGGATATGTTAATAAAAGCAGCGAAATCCTGCTTACAATAAGATGCATGTTTTTTTTTTGGGTTTTTTTGCATTTTTACTTCTTATGGTCACGTTAAAGCTTAAAACTACTAAAAAGTTAAATTCTCGAGAGCATTGATGGTCAAAAAAAACAAAACAGAAAATGATGTGGACCTGGCTGATTTACTGCCTCAAATTATACATTTTGAATGGAGCGCTGCTTGGCACACTCTTCTGGTATGTTTTTCCAACTCCGTCCAGAATCTCCAACTCTGGTTTAGCAGGAACTTCCTGCTCCAGGCCAAATCCCTCCAGTCCCACCAAGACATACACCCTCAATTTATTACCCACTATTACAGAAACCAAGAGTCAAATACCTAAACATACTTATCCAGAATCTAATTCCTCTGGTTGTCCACCACAAAGTTAATCTTACTGCTGCACAACAATAATAAGAGCTGCAGTTAGGCATGACCTTGCTACTACGACTGGGTTGAGGTGTGTGCGTGTGTTTGTGTGTGTATGTGTGTGTGGCCTGACCAGTGCCCACATCCTTCCAGCACAATATCACGGCCACCTAGAAGACACTCGTCCATTTTTCAGTTACCGTCCTGCCTTCCTCTGTCTCCACCTCCATCTGTCCTTCGTTCCCCCCCTACGGCGAGGTCATGACGTCTGTTGGGCAGAGGGCCTTTAGCTTACTTTGTCTTCCTGCATTTTCATCCCCCTCTCTTTCCCCCCGGTAATATTTGCTCTGCACATGGTGTTGTGCGTTTACAGGAGATGGTTCAAGTTGAGCAAATGAGGATGGTATTTAAGTCTGCCATATGTCAACTACAGCTGACTTTAATGGCAAAGTGCACAGAAAGCCTCCTTCAATGTTACCTGTGTGTAAAACAAATAAATCAGCATATTGTCCACCTCACCAGTAGCTTGGAGATGCATGTGTGCCTTACATTGTTACTTGAGAAATAAAATGGGCTTACAAAGAATATTTTAGTAATCATGTCTGAAAACTGTTATTATTAAAGGCTTGCTGGAGTTTTAAAGGTTTGCTTTTCTGAATTCCTGCGGCAGCTTGCTGAGCTGCGAAGCTGACTCTTGTTTGTGAAGATTCAACAAATGAAGATTCAGGGTTTTTTGTATGTTTTTTTAAAATTCTTTTCATTGTTTTATTATTGTATTAGAAAATGTTGATGTTTCTGAAGCCAGTTGCGTTGCTATGTCCTTCAACCTCCACAAGGTGGGGCTGCTCACTGGCCACACTATTAGATATGCCTCTCCATGAGAAGTATCTCATTAAATAAGGTATTGGAGATATTACTAGCCTGTTTGAATGATGATGTTGGTATTAAAATACACCATTAATACATCAAGCCAGGGAAAATAGTGATTTAAATGCTACAAATGCTTGTTAAATGTTGATTTTTGCAGCTTCTTTATGTTATGGGTTTTAGTACATTCAACCTGGATATTCCTCAGTTACTCAGAAGTGAGTGAAAACATGAAACAAATATGACAAAAACTTAATTAAAAATGCGATTTTGTTGTTGTTGTTCTGAACTTAGAACCGATCCCTCCAAAACAGATGAGGACTTTTTGGCAGCGTTTGTATGGAAGCAGAGCGAACGCTGGCTGTCCCACGAAGCCTTTCTCCGAAAAATGTTTTTTATCTTTTATTTTTGGTGGATTAACAGCATCTGGGAACCTTTTATAGCGTTGGTATTTTAGAAGTTCACACGAGCTTCCTGTTCTCTTCTTTCCTTAAGCTGCACACTAAGTGCTGAATTTGTGATTTTAAGTGAACAGGGGCCTCTTTCTGAGTGACCTTCAGCTACTCAAACTTCAGTGGCCAGGCCAGGACAGCTACAATGTTTTGAAGAAATGCTGCAAATGCACTTCACTTCTTTCTCTGCATGCAAAATGGACCCAAACCGAACTCAGTGAAAGTGCTTAAATGTACCAAACAAACAGAACAACAGGTGAGTGCAGCGGTGATAAATCATTCGTAGAACATCCTGTCTCATGGCCGAAGGCTACTTCCTCCTCATTTAAAACATCAATATTTACCAGAATAAAAAACAGCTTCCAAATCCCCCTTAAGCCGCCCAAACAAAACTCCAAACCTGATGGCACATTTTTCTGTTGTGCTGCCAGGTGTCATACTGTCAGTGCCAACTGTATCTGATCTTTATTTATGATTTTTCTCTAAATATTCATGCACCACACAGAGAGGACATTTTTCGAAGCAAACAGTGCATTCCTCACGCTGCACTCCAAGATAAATGCCACATTCCTGGGTCTCAGGTAGGAATGCTGCCCTCTACAGCTCCGGACATCCCAGAGGATTACAAGAGGATGGATAACACATGATGTCAACAACACACTTTACTTTGTCTGGAGCTTTTAATGAAAGAGCGTTTGTCCATGTGTGCATTAATGAATGGGAATGTCCTTAAAACAGTATTCTCATTTATTCTGTGATGCTACATTGATTTTTTTATCTTATTTTTTTCTGGTAGGAGAAAAATGTTAAACAACTTTAGACTGCAAAATATGCGGGCTGATTCAGCATTGCAGGTGGAAGGTAGAGGAGGACAGGGAAAGAGAAATATGGTTAAAAGTGCAATACGTTTGTGCTCTTTTCTCCAGAAACTGATCATTGGTTTTAGCCTCAGAGCTGGACTGAAAATCCATCTTGATCCAGGGATACACCAATCTCACCGTGAAGGTCTTAGCGTGTTTTGAAACAGAACAAAGATGATGATGAGAAGTGCTAAAAACCCACTGAAGGGAAAAATCAAAGCTCTGACTGGCATTGCTTCAATAATCGGAGGATTGTTTCATCCAACTGTTTTTTTTTTTTATCTCAGAAAGTGTGTAAAAATACATTTCTGCTTGAAGCGTAGCGTTTGCTGTCTGCACTGCAGTTGTGCTGAGTGGCTGTTGTCGGGGGAATCTGTTCAGTACTGTTTGCACCAAAACATTTAGCTGTGCTATTTTAACTGGAAAACATTCAATGAAGTTGCTCAGAAAAGGTTATACAACTGGCGAATCTGCGAGTGATACAACACTGCCTTCTGGTGGCAGCATTTCTTTTTTATGAGACACTGGCGCAGAACAATTCCTGTAATTTTTTTTTTTTTAAATTCAAGAAACGTTTATGTAAACAATTCAAGCCTTCTATAAAAAGCTATTTATTTTAATTATCCGAAAAAGATGAGTTGAACAAGGTTAAATGACTAAATACCTATGGAATCTTTGCTCGTTTTGTTGTGAACAACAAGAGGACCATGATAGATCATTTAATAACACATATTATGTGCAAATTACCTGAAAAAATATTTAGGTAAGAAAATATAAATATAAATGTGAAATAATCTGATTGCCTAAATGTCCAAACCTTCAAATAAAGAATTTGGTAAAACCTTTTTTCTTCTTTTCAGTTTCATTGTTTAGTCACACCAGACATCAAATATTGATTAAACTTTGTGAATATTATCTTACTAGTCACTAAAGTAAAGTTTAACTATCTCAGTAGGATTTTTCTTTTGCATCTTTAAGGTCAGGGTTTTTTTTCTTTACATAACAAATAATAACATTTTAACAAGATGGAAATAATTTTGAATGCATGATGTAAACTTTAGTAAGTCATGGAGGAGAAATACCTTTCCATTTAACACAAAAACCCTTTGGACAGACACGGGTGTTTTAAGTTTCCAAGAAGACCTTTAGGACTTTATAATTATGAAGAACACTTTCTACATTTGACTTCAAATACTGCCATCGTGCCAATTGCAAATTAAAGTCTCCTCTTTCCTGATTGTTTACATGGAAAAGAGTCACCTTCCATTAAACTGATGTTTCAGGAAAAAGCGTGTTGCAGCTTCCCTGTGGAAAGGAAAACTAGAAGCAGCTTGCCATTTCAACGATGACGTAAATTCAAGCCCGATGTCAGTGAGCTCAGTGTTTGTGCAGATGAGTTGCTTCTGCTATTCATCACAAAAGACGACTTCAGACTTCAGGTAAATCTGCTGTGTCTGGGATTAGTCCAGCTCCTGGGACTGTTTGTGGCTCCCCAGGGTGTTTTTAGAAAGACAGTAATTTATCACACTACCAAAAATAAACACCTATTTTGGTATTGTGATTCCAGTCCTACCCTCTACTTTTAGCACATTATCCGGTAAAATAAACATGTGAAAATTGTGTCTCTGAACTCCTTAAAGGCTTTCCTGAGCTTCCACAAAGCTGTGAAACTTTGGTTGGAAAGGAAAATCCTGCTCAGCTCTTCGCGACAATCTGCGACTAAGTTTGTCCCTGAAAATGACTCCCTGTCCTCCTGACGCCAAACTGTATTTACAAACTCAAGATCCAAATCTGCCTCGTCTCTCATCCCGCCAAGGAAAGTTCTGCCCCCCCCGCGTCACGGCAGCCTGCTGTCCGAGTCCAACTCCAACACTGTCTGCTCTGACATGCATGAGGTAACTCCAGGCTGTTCCCTTGGCCTCTGCTCTGTTGGCCATTACTTCATTCAGTTCACACAGTAAACAACAAAAGGACATAATGTGCCGTTTGGTTTCCCACCGAATGGATAAACGGAAAGAATTATTAGCCGCTTCGTTCCAAGACCTTGCACAAAAATTTTAATTTCCTTGATCGACCTTAATTATTTAGCTGAACTCGTTCACTACAGACGCCTCTCCTTCCTAGTTAATGTGTCTCTGAGGACAATTTTCTATTTTTCTCTCCCGTTCTCCCAGTCAGGACTTTCAGATGCTTCATCCTTCAGGTCCAGTATAGCGAGGACTGACTGTGCTTAAAAAACAAACAAAAAAAAAGATCAAATCAGCTAAACAAAAGGACGTTTCTTGTATCTAGAGTTTATTTGCTTGAATGCCATGCACAGCTCTGCTGATGTCAAAGTCCAACGGTCCAGTCAGGAGAGGCTGCAGCTGGGAAAAATAAAGGTTTAGAAGATGAAGGCGGTTATGAAACCCGTATGTATAACATAGAGCTTTTCCATCCAGTGACAGTGAATCTGCGCTCGTTTTGTTCTGTAATTTATTGAGAATTACAATCAGATCTTAAACCTCCATATTATACATCGCATAAAGATTTTACAAAGGCATTAGATCATTTCTTAAACTGTAGCATTAATGTCCGTCTTTTATTACAAGACATAAAATATCAGGCCTTCATGGGCTTTGGCTTGAGTTTGCGATTGATCATGTACAGTTTAAGATACAGCGAATAACAGGTAGCAGTCCAATAAATGATCATCACACAACTTCTACTGAACTACAGTAATTGGATATTTTCCTTCACAAATGAATACGAGATCAAATCAACCAAAAAAAAATAAAAAATTAATTTTGTAAAGGTGCACAGGAGTGTCAAATGTCAGTGGGTTAAAATAAACCACACACATACAAAAAACAAACAGGGGGAAAAAAAACATCTCAGAATTGCTCAGCCCTCACCAGGTGAATTATGTACAGGATGGACAGTATATACATTATTTGACCAACAAAAACTTGCTTAAATACATTTTTTTTGATTGGAAATAAAGAGCCAAAGGAATAAATCTCACCTCTGTTGTCTGGAATGTTAGGCGGCATTATATTTTCAATTTAATGTGTTAAATATTGCTCAACCTGCTAAATGTGCATTCTCTAAATCATTTCAGTTGCTGTGTACATTTCTAACTTAAAGCATAACAGGTATTAGGTGATCATGTCTGAAATTGTCACTTATAACCTGACAGGAAGAAGCACTGAGAAGGATGATCAATACTTACCTCCATTATTAAGATGTTATCTATAATCTATATAATTATTAAATTCGAAGGAAAGACTCTGAAAATAGTTGTGGATTCACTTATTAAGTGAAGTAATAAAAAGGAAAAAAAAACATCAACACTGTCATCTAAATCAAATGACTCACTTAAGGCCACCCTTCACAATAAAACCACCATCATTGTCAAAAATAAGGCAAACAGATTTTGTAATAGGCCGAAGAGGGTAAGATGGAGAGACAACTCAAGATAAGAGGGATTGTGTTTCATATTTTGTCTGACAACATCAACAATAAGAGGAAGAGCTTATTTTTGGAGAGCGCCCCAAATAATAAGTCCTATTATGACACCAGCAACGGCCAGAACTATCAGCAGGATGCAAATCTTCTTCCGGGAGCTCCGCTGAAAAAAAGGAAGCAAGAAAATGTAAGTTTCTCGGGGATTATATGGATCAAAAATAGTTTTGTTGTTGTTTGTTTTTAAATTAAAATACATGATACATGTTTTACCCTTTATTTTGAAATTCCACATTTTTAACATCTGCTGTTCAAACCTGCGTCCGATTCAACCAGTGTGATAAAGAGCTGATCAGTTTTGTTTTCCACATCCTGACAAAGCTGGCAACAACTTTGGAGCCGTCACATTTAGAAAACGGGTTCATTTGAGTTTAAATTCAAAGATCTTTAAATCACTTTGTGCTAAATGATGCTAGAATTTCACAAAATCAGGCTGAAATTTCACATCCTTTTTCCAAGAACAATTTCAAATCCAGAACTAAAATGATCCAGAGGCTTAAAAATCCCCCAATGAAATTCTGTTTGTATTATGAGCTGTCACTAACTTTAACAAAAAAAAACCCAATATGATTAATAAGTGATACACAAACTCAAAAGAACATTTCAAATTTTACCCAAATGTCTTGAAAACAAAAGTAACATTTTCCTGCAGACGGATGATCCACAGTAGCTAGAAGTGATGAGCTTCCTTTTTTTCTGTGCCGTTATTTATGAAATCACAGTGACCAATGGTGTTGCTTCACACGTCTCCCCTCTTATGGAGGGAGATGTGATCTTAAACTGATGTTCCTAATATTTGAAAGCTACTTCTGAGCTATTTATCTAAGTTATGCACATTCTTCTTGTTTTATACCTTACCTGATATTCTGCAGCTCTTGCAAGTTGCTGTTGGCCAGATTGGACATGGGCATCTGCACTCTCCACGTTAGCTTCTATACTGTCTGCAAAACACAAAAAGATGCACACATATTTACACCGTTTTCACATCATATCAGGTACTAGAGCTGGACATAATCCTAAACCATAAACCAGCTTTATTAACTCTAAATTTCCTAGACTCGCTGTAGACAAGACAAGTGAGTTAACCACACAAAATCAGCTTTGCCAACTATTTTTTTTGCCAACTTTCAACTTCATACCATCATAAGAACTTTCAACTCTTTTGATATAGATCTTAGTGATCCAGATCCTAAAGCAATAGGAAAGTGGTGGAGAACAATAAGACAGTAACTTCATGTGTTCCTTTGTTTAGATCAGAGGCCTGAACAGAAATACTAAATGATGCCATTATCTTCTATTTATGACATAATTTTTGCCTACTGGGTGTAATCTATGTGCGTTTTTAAACGTTTTCCATTTTAAAAACTTGAACAGTCAAATGAAAAAAACATTAATTCTCTGTATAAACGTTTCATGATTTTTCTAAAACATAAAAAAAACTAATTTTTAATTAAGAAAAATCTTTTGATAGTGTAAAAATAAGCTAATTTGTATTATCTCACTTTTTTGGTTATCAACTAATTTTGTTCAACTGGACAGAAGACAAAAATAGCTTCCAGGGTTTTAAAGGTTGCTGACACCTGGTTTAGATGCAATTTGAGAATTTTTATAAAAAAAATAAATAAAAAAAACTCCAATATGAAGGACGTTTTAAAATTAGCAGAGCCAAACATACTGACACTCCTAACAATCCCTTTAAGTGAGGCTTTTCCTGATTTATATTTTACTTTTTGAGTTGATCAGAGTTCTTGGACCGTCTAACTAGTAATCCATAACGTTCTGTTTCTTTGTGTACAAACACACAGATCTATTTTTTAAGCCACAGGTCAATACGCTGACCTGTATTTATTTTACCAGCTATCAACAATGGGGATGATGGAAATGGAAAGAGTTTCTTTTTCCAAACATCACTGTTAGATAAGTGCAGCAAAGAGTTTTCAACTTTGGGAGAACAAGACTTAATAACAAGCTTTGCTAAACTCTACTGGGATTTTACCTGGAAACACTCAAATTTTCAGGTGCAAAAATTCCAGATGGGATTGGCAGGAAGCAAAAGATTAAGATGTGGGAATGTGTTTTCTACTTATAGGTACAGCCATGTATGGGTTGGACCACCACAACACCTGGAAAATTACTATTATCTATGGGACTAGATTATGGTACGTTTTTTTGTTTCTTGTTTCTATGCAATCTGCCAGTTTTTATTACATTTTCTGGGAGTAAACAACAAACCAAGGGGCTTTTATACATTAGCATTAGAACAGAAAAAAAATGACACCAAAAGTACCTGATACTCACCTATCATGTCTCCCTGCTCATGAACCATCATGCCCAGATCCTTAAAGATGTCGTTTATGTCTGTGATGTCGGACTAAATTCAAAGAGCACAAGGCAATGAGGTACTGCTCGCATCTTTGGCTGCCGACACACAGAGCTGAGGCGACACGCTGATCCTACCTCCAGCTGCCTGATGGCCGACTCCCTCTCCTGGATCAGTCTCAGGTCTTCTTCGGTGATGATCTCAGCTTGTGATTGCACCTGGGAGTAACTACAGGGACGCACGCACAGAAAATTATACTTTAAACTTTGAGCTACAACGGCAGCAGCAGAAGGAATATTAATTATTATTATTAAAAGCTTCTGACTCAACCTTGGAGGTGCATTTCCGAAGCTGTCATCAGGCTGACCTCCCTGTTAAAAAGATAAGTACATATTTATGTGCCTTATTTTGAAAGTCTGATCAGAGAGCAGTTTCCTTAAGCCAAACATTGATTCAGTAAGCATAAAGTGTAATTTCTACAAAGTGCTTCATCAAATAAACCCTCATGTGGCATCAGCAGTACAATACCTAAGGCGCTACTTGGAGCAGAAAGTCACTGATCCTGCTTATTAAAATGAAAAACGTCGGTACAGAGGCGTCTCTGTCTGGTGAGATAAGCAGAGAGGGACGAGAGTTGCCAAGCAAGTTGGCTCCCCCAAAGGAATCCGAGTCTAAACACAGAACTGCATGAGGGAAAGGAAACATGAGAGCCGCTTATAAAACTGAACTTCTCATACATCTGGTGTTATGCAAGATTGTTTAGGGGATGCAAGACAAGCCAAGTTATTTTGTTTCAACCGTGACGGGAGCCCGGTTAGATGTCATGTCCAAATTCCACATTTCAGTAAAATCTTCAGTAAGATGGGGGATAAATTAGGTGATTTTATTCTAGATGACTTTGTACTTCAGGTTCAAACTACTTCTTCAGTGTGCCAGCAGCAAAAAGCAAACAGACATCTACTTGTAGCTTTCTTGGCCATCCGATCACATTGGCATGGCGACGACTACATCTGGATTAAGCCGTTTCCATAGAATATGAGGATAGTTCCCAGACATCAGTGATTTGTTTCTGAACCTCAACTAGCAGTTCCAGAGCTTAACTGTGGAGGAGGACACACACATTCACTGTATGCGTTTTGCATGAGTTTGCCCATGTTCAGCATTATATCAACCATCAAAGGGTCTGAAACTGAAAACACTCATGCTGCGAGCTCAAAGTTAGTTTTTTAAATCAATTGTGTTGGAACTTTTGTAAGATTATATCATGAACCTCAAGAGTTTCTGCTCCAGCTTTGTTCTCACCTCTGAAGAAATCATCATATCCAAAGGCACCGTTTCTGTTCGACAGTGTGCATGTAAACTGCAGTATAAAAATCTCCCGAGTTGCTTTGATTTCTTTTTTGTTTTTGGTAACTATATGTACAGAAGGGCACAAGTCATGAAGAAAACAAGTTTGCTGCTGAAACAATGTTAACAACAGTAAAATAAGGCAAAAATGTATAATTTGCACCATTAAATTCCATAAAAAAATTAGATTAAAAAAAAAATCTATTTTTTTTAAATCTGAATGCTGTTCGTTAGCTCTTAAACTCTGACGGTCATCCATCCAGTGAGGAGGCCACTACTTACTCACCGACAGTCTTGAGCTGGCTCGGACCCGAGCCACAAACTCCCGCTCTTTGTCGGCCGCCTGCCGCTGCGTCTTCTGCAAGCTGTTCAGAGCAGCGGAGAAGTCGTTCAGCAGCCGATCTTTCTGTAGCTTCCTTTGCCGCTAAGGCCACCATAAACACAGAGGAGAAAATAAAAATATTAAAAATTACTATTATGATTTCTCACAAGTGAAAACAGCCATTTAAAAGTGTGTACCTGATCTGGGCCTATAGGAAGGGAAGTGAAGACTTTCATCAGTTTGTCGGTGTCTTTTGCCAGTTGGTTGCCTTGCTGCTGTTTTTGTTGACTAGTGCAGAAAAAAAGTATTTATTTATTATTTGGAAAAAAAAAACTATTCTGGTTCCAAGTTAGAAGGATTTATTTTATCTACATAAACATGTGTGGGTAAGTTTTTCCGTAGTACCTCAATGTACTTTTAAGCTGTAGTTTTAGTCAAACATTTTGAAAAACAGACAAGCAGCATCTCCAACTAAGCCTAAATTAACTCACAGCGTCTGTCTGAGCTGGTTGCTGTCCTGGTCGGTCCCCAGCAGGAACCCCGCTCTCTGCAACTCCGAGGCTGAGCAGGAAGGGAGAGAAGAAACGTCACGATCTCAAATTGTGTGATTCAGAAAAGCGGCTGTGACCTCAGCGAGGGCGCCGCTGATGACGAGCGTGTCTGCATTACTCAGCAGCGTGATCCTCTGGATGTTGGAGCTGATGTTCTGGACCAAAACATTGGGATCCTCCGGAATCCCAGCGTGGTACGCCATGGCGACAGCTGCGGAGACACGTGGCAACACAGTCAGAGCTCATTCACAAAGTCACGCAGAGATCTCATCACCATAGCTACTGCGCTCTGCTGCTCTCGTGACTAACACATGACCGTAGCTTTTAGCCTCCATCTGTGGGAATATGCATGGGAGTTTTCAGGGTCCACCGTGGTTTAATACCAGCTATAAACTTCAGATGAATGCGGATCATCTTAAGAAACAGTTTCATTATTTTTTTTGTGGTGACACCAATTGATTATGTTCTGCGATTTGTCTTTGTTTTGAATGTATCCATTTTAATGTACACCGTCCCAAAACATCGTTTCAATCTTATTTTGAACAGTAACTGTGAAACACTACCACCAATAAGGTGTCCTACGTTTTAGGTTTCCTTCTAGTGAAAAAAGATAACGTCCAAATGCAGCAGCTTCGTGGTAATTTAATTAATTTAAATTAAAATATGATCGGTTTTACATGCAAGTATAGTCTGATCATGGATCAGCTGGCTGATTAATCGGTTCACCCCAATCAAAATAACAAATTAGGTTAAATTCATTTATGCAGCTTTTTGTTTCCATTACAACCAATACAATCATATCATGCAGTTCTGTTGTACATTTTTGCATAAATACCACAATTATTGGTATTTATGCAAAAATAAATACCAATAAGCTAAAACTGACGCAACTTCTCTAAAGGCCATCGTGCTATGAGAACTCACAATAAAAAAATTTAAAAAATTAATATATGTTGGGTGAAACCTGGTTATTTCATCTACTCCCCATTTTCTGCTTCAGCAGTTTTGGTCATTTTGTCCCAAACTCTCTCTGGTATTAAAAAAAAACATAACCTGTCTACAACACAACATTTCATGAGAATGTTGGGACCTCAAAAAAAAAACAAAGTTGGATTTCAGTACCAGCCAGTAAAAGACCTGACTGGTGCACATCACTTCATCACAAAACGCACTTTAAAAACAACAGCAATGCTGACCAAAGTGCAATGAAAGCCGGTCATAGAAAACATATTCAAAATCAGCCAAAACAAACAAACTGCGTTTTGCAAATAACACGACATGAGTTTTACCCAAAGCCAAGATGCAAACAACTGATTAAAGCGCACAGACTCGGCGGCGCCCACCCACAGAAAGAGGCTCCTTGAATTAAAACAAGTAAGGATTAGTTTGGTTTCAAGGCTTCATCTGCTGCAGTGTGGCAGGGTTGGGCCAGAGGAGTCAGAATGTCGGTCAGCCAGGCTCACTTCCTGTAACTTCAGGGAACTGAACCCGGCCTGCTGAGAACCAGCTGCTATAACCTGCACCTGCATTAACCTTAGACAACCTTTCTGCTTCTCGGTTCCCTAATATTTCTCCTCTCACGTTATTTACGTCTTCATTTTGTGTCTTTTTTTTTTTTTTTTTTGCTACGTCAGTGTGTCCCACTGGGAGCAGAGGCGATGCGGAAATCACTCGAGCGACTTTAAATCTCAGGAAAACGGGACAAATTCAAACGGCTTTACCTCATATTAGAAAAGAACGGAGTCATTTTAGACATAGAAACTATTATTAGCAAACGCCAACAGTTGACACGAACATGGAGAGAACAAAAGTGAGTAACAAAGTCCACACTGCATTCCGTTTACCGAAGGCTACATGTTAGCTTTAGTTTTGCTGCTAAGCATAAAGCGGCGATGTAAAAGTGGGTTTTAATCCCAATATTTGGGCTCTTGTCACTGCCACATTTCGGCTCGGTTCTGGAGAAGTTTAGGACTTTACCTTTGTTGAGACTCGCAGCGGTTTGGTGTGTGTTTCCTGATTTGGAGCCACTCCCCTGTCACATGATGTCGGCTGCGCTCAGCCATCACATCTTCTTCTTCTTCTTCTTCTTCTTCTTGGTTTTTATTGGCGGTTGGCAACAAACTTTCAGTAGCATTACCGCCACTTACTGATAT
>CAEGAF010126474.1:0-24296 GCA_903067075.1 Micropoecilia bifurca
CATTCATGTTTCCGTTTTGCAGCTTTTTAAAATCCAATCTCAAATGAAATCCGTCCACTTCTTGTTTTAAACATGCAATCAAATAAGAAGAATGATGAGGAGACCGACAGTCTCAGGCTCAGGGAGGTTCGGGTCGTTAACGATCTCAATCTTCTTGGCTTCCTCCAGGTTCTTCTCCCTCCTCTCGCTGTCCTCAGCCTGCATAACAAACAGAAAGACAAGGATTAAAGGCACAGTTGCCACCTGGTGGACAGTTTTAGTAATGACACTGCGTAGAAACTGAATCACAAACCTCTTTCTTGTCTTTGGCGTCGTTCTTCATCTGCTCGCGGTTGAAGGCTTTCTTAGCGTTCTTCATCTGTGTTTTTGAGATCACTGCCCAGCGCTGAAGACAACAATACAACAAAATCTAGAGGTTTTTACTCAATTTTATTTAAACAGCTGGAACAAACCAGGCTGTAGTTCATCTCTCCACCAGGAGGAGGTGCTGAGCCAGGTATAAACGCCTCTGAAGCACATTAGCCGAATTTCATTTAACCATAAAATTTACCAAATTGAAAATACTAAAATAAATTTACTTAATGGAAACATGACAATTGCAAAAAATATATTTTTTTATATAAAATATTTGAGCTAGCACGAGACTGTGGTCACCAGGTTGTCATGGCAACTACTAGATCCATTAGGAGTGATGTCATCCTATCATCAAAAATAAATGTGGAGTTTGTTATTTCTGCTGGGACTTTCAGTCAGGTGGACATGTGGGGAAGAACCTCATGGTCAGCGCTAAGCCCAGTGGAGGATGTGATGGCGTTTGGACTCACCTCTCCCTCCTGCTGCGATTCCACGTAGATGGTTGGAAACGGCTCCTTCCCAGTGAACAGGAGCGCCTGACAGGTTCACATCACAAACTCAATTAAAAAGTAGAAACAAACATCTACGGCAAAAATTTTAAATAAATAGAAAAATTGCAGGTTTTTTTTGTTTGTTTTGAATTATTTCAATTCAGTTAAGCTTCAAAGAGTGCAACTATTTCAATATAATTAGAAAGAAATTGATTTAAAAATGATTAGATTTAGAAGTTCCCTCATATCAATCCATCATATATTGATGTTTGTGCCAGATTTGCGGTAAACCAGTGCAGCTCGTTGTCTGCGTGGGGAAAACCTGCCTTGAGGGGCGTTTTGAAGGGTTTCTGCTCTGATCCGTCTCCATCCTGGTCGCTGCCGTGTTTATCAGAGACGTACATCTCAGCTGAGGAACAGAAACAACAGCAGGTTTAAAACATGAACGCAGAGACTCCATGATTTACCTGAAGGAGGTTAAAGTTCAGGCAGCTGACTGAAATGATCTGAATCATGAACTTGAACAAGGCGGATGATAAATAGACCATGTTCTAAATAGACCATGTTCTAAATAGACCATGTTCTCAACCATTTCTTTAATTCAAGATTTTAGTTCACATATTTACTGTAAATTTTCTGTTAGCTCCAAACCTGAACTATGCATCTGATTTATGGTTGTACCAGAAACACAAATATAAAAAGGTTTCAGCTTCGGATTTCTGTATAAAAATTCCTCCAAATTAACAAATTAAAATCCCAACCCAAATTAAAACGGCTCATTTTAACCGGAATCTGTTTCTATTAGTTACAAAGAAGAACTGAAAGTGATGAGTGAAACTTAAAGTGAAAGAATGCTAAATGTTGCATCATTGCAGGACATTTTGACATCAACTCATCTGCAACTGAAACACCAGAAACATTTAACAGCTGACTGTAAATAATAATAATCTGATGATAAACCAAAGAAGCATTTTAAACCATCCTGAGCTTTAGATTGATGCTTGGATGCAGAAATGGGGCAATTTTTTTTTACAGCCTTCATTTTTGATTGGATTCAGAAACCTGAATAAAAGAACCAGCAGTAAAATCAATGTTTGTTGCATTAAATATATATAAAAAATAAAAACATATGAAAACAAAATGAGAATGAATAAGCAGTAAATAGTAAAAGGGAGAAAAAAAAGAGTCTAAAATGATTTAATTTCGGGTTTTGGGTCAAACTGAGCTTATATTTATATTAATCAAGCTTTTGCTCCTTCTTTGCACCAGATTCAGAAAATAAGCATCTAAATACAGAAACAACCTGTTTTCTAAGGGATGACAGGCTGGAAACGTTAAGTAAATATAACACACTAAGTTTTCTTCTCTAAAGAAACAGTGTAACAGGAGAAAAAGAGTCGAATACATCTTAATAAAGTTAAGTTACATCTTTAATAAATTTAAAAAATGTTAATTTATATTTTTGAAAATTAAGTCAAAAAAGAATCTCCTGTATTACATAGATTTATTACACAAATACACATTTTAAGTGTTTATTTGTGTCAAGTTAGATGATTATCGCCAAAAAGAAAAACAGGAAAAATAACTCAACTGTAGTTTTCAGGTAACACCGTATGTCTGAACCCAGAAACATTTTTCTGTATAAAACAGGTTTTTCATTAAATTATTCGATTAATAAACGTAATGTGACTAAAACGTTGCCTTTCCTCCAGGTTGCTCGTCATATTTTATCCCTTTAACCTCCGCATTGCAGAATGACAGCGACCTTAACCTGAATTAGCTTCCAGTCTTTATTTACGGGTTTTGATTCAATCTGTAAGGGAACAATAAGACCAGTTACAGTCAAATAAACCAAACTAGAGCCTCATGGATGGATCCAGCAGACATTTAACCACCGTTATCATCGCCTCACCAGTCCAGACACACATGTCCGAGCTAAGCAGCTAAAGCAGCTAAAGCAGCTAAACCTGGACAGGCTCGTTCCTCTCTTACCGACCGAGACTCGCTCCACACCTTTTCTTATCTCCGTCGCCATGTCGGCCCCCGTCTGAAAACACCTCGCTGAAAGCAAAAGGTCACAACTTTCTATTTAAAACTATCTAAACCAGCCGTTAGAAAACAGCACCGGCGACGTCTCCGCGATTCTAACGTGCAACTTTGCATCAGCCTACAGTAGCTTCATAGACAAGGCGAAGCATGCATCTGATTGGTCAGTCTGGAAATGTCACGCATACTGTATTAAATCTGATTGGTTACATTCAACGTTAACGAATGTTGTATTCAATGTTAGCTTGAATTCATACTTAAGGTTTTTCTTCGGAGAAGAGAAACTAATAATAAATGTTTCACGTAAGATACATTTAATTTCGAAATTAAATTTTTCAGACTTGACTTACATTTTCAAAGCAAAACACAATATGATATTTGCTTGTTTTTCAACTATATGCCATAAATCATATTTTTATATCCGTTATTGAACGTCTCATGAAGAGGCGGGGTTAGACTGATGTCATGATGCATTCAATTGAGCTGTAAAGTTGGAAATTAGAGCTACGTCACACCTGGATCGATCTATGTATGACTGTTCACTGCGTTTAAGACGCTTTATTGGAAACAGTTAAGAAATGACAGAAAAATATTTATACAGAGCTACAACCACGATGTTACAAATGACAACTATAAGGTTATTTTACAATGAGCTTGTTGAAAATAGGTTTTAAAATGATAAAGTAATAAAACACACCAAGCTAAAGAACAGCTCAGACATGAAAGATTTAACCCACATAAAAGAAATGCAACTTAAACAATTACACTCACTTAAAGCAGAAATAATGAGATTTAATATTTGAATTTGATCAAAAAGTGATTACTTCAACATAAAGACAGAAAAATAAATTACATAACAAAATGTTTTATTTTGATTTTTAATAAATTATATTTTATCATGTCTTATTGTAAACATTGTAAATCTTATACTGTGTTAAATTTTGTAACTTTGTGTCAATTATTTATATGTCAAATATCAGTTTTTGACATACTGCATTACTTCATCTCATATCGTATCAGATCAAATTTTTGACTGAGAAAAACACAGCTTTCCTGTTCCAGGTGTTATTTATGGAAAAATACACACCAAGGTCTTGAAATGTCAAGACACGTCTTGCATGCAAAAGAAATAGAAATTAAATTGTTCAAGAATTAGAAACATTTTAATCAAATAAGACATCTGCCGATTCGGTAGATTTTGCTGACAGGTCACAAATCTGAGCGCAGGCCCTAGGATAATAAACCAGGACAGAGCGGTCAGGTGAACATTGTCTGGACTCTGCAGGAGGCTCATGTTGTCGTTAGAGACGCTGTAGGAGGACAGAACACCTGCACTGTGATCCAGGTAAACTCCTATTCTGGATGACAACGGACCTGAGACTGGAGTTTTGATCCAGTTGTGTCTGATTTCATAACCCTGATTGCAACACTGCAAAGCCCAGGACTTTTTATTGTTTCCAAACGCACTTTCATCACCTTTTTGGCTAATGTCTTTGTATGAAACTGCTATGAACACTTCATGACCACCATAACTTGCTTCCCACTCCACCTCCCAGTAACATGGGCCTGTTAGAGCTTCTCTACACAGAACCTGGGGCCAGGATAGCAACAAATCTGGATGATCCAAAGACTCCAATTGTGTATGATAAAATCTTGCTCTCGAGTTGTTCTCTACTGTGACCCACTTGTGTCAGTCCTACGATCTGGTGCAAGGGGGCAGGCGAACTGCATGGACCCCCCTCTGGTCTGAGGTTCTGCCTGTGGAACCAGAACCTCCACATAGGTTCCAGTCGGTGGAACTGGACTCCACTCCTCAGTGAGCAGCTCCTCCAGTCTGTGCCTCAGCTCAGAGACGTTCCCTCTGTGTCTCGTCTGACGCTCTCAGGCTTTTTTATGCTTTTACATTTATGCTTAAACTAACGTAATATAAAAATTTAGACATTAAAATTAACCGTTTAAAATTGAAGCAACCTGGAAACTCATGCCTTTGAAAACAGACTGTGTTTTATTTACAGCAATTTCAACAGAATTACAATATAAACGACTGACAGTCGGAGCGCCTGGTGAGAGCAACAGGAGGGACGATGGAGGCCCGTTCTTCTTCTTCTTCTTCTTCTTCTTCTTCTTCTTCTTCTTCTTCTCCTCCTTTGGCAGAAGGAAATACCTCTCCACTGTTTCTGCAGCCTCTCCTCCTCCTCATCTTCCTCTTCCTCCCTCAGTGACTCTCTCCTTTCTTCCCGACAACCTGCAGGGGGAAAACATGAGCATGTCTTAAAGCTTCGAGCCTCAATAAGGGCAGGTTTGTTGCTCCGTATCGCGGCTTTGAGCCTCAATAAGGGCAGGTTTGTTGCTCCGTATCGTGGCTTTGAGCCTCAATAAGGGCAGGTTTGTTGCTCCGTACCCGTTTGAAGTCGTTCATGTTGGTGGCCTGGACTGGAGTGCCGATGAACGTCAGGTAGTTGATCTTTGTCGTTTCCTCGTCTCCCTGGTTTGACTTGACAAACAGCTGCAGAAGGAAAACAGGATGAGACACAAAATCAGGGTGTCCAAACCGCGGCTCGGGGCCATTTACTGACCGTTTAGTAGCTTTATACTCCAGTAAATGGAGCTGATGCAGATGGCGTTTGTGTGAGATTTTCAAAATTTGTTTTATACTTGTGCATATGTATTAATTCATTTTGTTTTGTAACAAGGTTGCCGTTCACTGCAGATTTCTGCCCAGGTCCCTCTTGAAAATGAGATCTGGATCTCAATGGGGTTTACCTGGTTAAATAAATAAATTTAAAAAACCCAAAAAAACCAAATGTATTTATCAAACTGACCACCGTTCCTCCTACTGCTCTCCGTATCTGCAGTTTCTTTCTGTCCAGTAAACACACCTGGTCGTATTTCGGTTCATTTAACTTTCAGTGGTTCTTTTCCTCACCGTGACACTCTGGACGTTCTGGAACTTGACGTAGCGCAGAGGGATCAGCCCGTCGTCCTTGTAGTCTTCCTCTGACAGCTCCAGGGTCTGGGTGGCCTGACTCCGCTCAGCGTCGTCGAAGTCCATCGACCGAGGAAGGTTGATGAAGACCTTCAGGACCTTGGGGGCCTGGGCTGAGGCGAGACGACACCCGGTGAGGGAGGGTCGGCTTTAACCGCCTCACCTTCAAAACAACTCACCTAAATCTGAACACTGCAGCTTCATGGAGAAAAGCTTGACCGGCTGGTTGAAGGCAATCGTTATCAGCAGCTGGAGAAGGAAACGGTTATCAGTGAAGCAAACAGGAAGTGTGAATCCCAGGTCACTCGGGGTCAGAGGTCACCTGCTCGTCGCAGTCGGACTCCAGGCAGGACGAGTCTTTGACTAAGCAGTTGTCGAAGCCGCAGTCGTCGCTCTCATTTAAACACTCGCAGCCGGCTTTGTTGACGAAGGGCATGAGGTCCATCTGAGCGGCAGACAGAGAGGTCAGAGGTCAGAGCAGGTCCAACCAGTCCCAGTCTACTGAGGAGGTTCTTAACTGGTTACATTTGGATACAAACACAAAATCATGTTCCAACATGAAGACACAGCCTGACTTCACTTCAAACTTGTCTTGAGGAAAAGCTCCATTTTCCTCAGCGTTTATTTCACTGCAGCTTTTATAACCATCTGCAAAATTTTAATTTGTATTTTCATCTCATCTGCTTTATTTCTGATCATAGTCACTGGATATAATGAAGGGGCATCACTTAGGGTGTTTTCCACCTAACAGTCCAGTCGACCCGGTTCTACTGGAACCAGAACTTCTGCTCCACCTGCAGCTGCTCTGAGTCAAACCAGCCTGTTCCCCTCCTGGCCTGTGGCGGCGCTGCACCAAGAAACACTGAAGGAAACGACACTAAAACCTCTGAAGACACAGAGCAACTTCCTGCTTCACCAGATGGAGGCGTCAGATTTCAGCGGTGAGCAGATTTCTCAAGACCTTTCCATCACTAGGCTAACACATGTTTACCCAGAATGCACTGTTCTGTAGTCCACTTTCTGCTTTTCCAGTGGTCTCTGGTCCGCTTGGTATTCACATATGCATTCAAACCGAACAAGAGTTCACTTCAACCGAACCCAGACCAAGGTCTGGAGGACCAGAGATTATTTTGTTTTGGTTTGATGAAACATTTATTCCATAATCGAACTGTAGTTCAACTAAAGAGGACGGAACAAGCCTCCTGTGTGTTCAGCATTAAACATTTTTACAAACACATTTTGGATTTGAATAGGGACCAGAATAATTTCCAGCTTTCTTCCGTCTCCCAGCAACCAGCTCTGCCAAGCAAGGGCGCAATTTGGAGGTGGCTGCACTTCTCCCCCTTGGAGCTGTGGCCCTTATTCTAACCGCTTTTGTTATAATCCTTTTGGCGAACAGCTCTACAGTAAATCACTCTGATAAAACCACCAAACTTGAGCTTTTCATATTTCCATTCAGACTTTACTTCATCCAAGAAGCTGATTTTTCTGTCCGTGTCCCATTTTCCCAAACTCACAACTTCAGTTGGACAAAATGTTTGCTTTAGCCTCAGATTGCGGGTTTTAACTGGACAGGGAGTGTCCAGACCCAGAGCTGGACCCGTGTGGTGGGGTAAACTCACGTATCCCTTGGGGATGTCCGAGTCCTCGTTGTTCCCCGGGTCGTTCTCTGTGTGCTGTTTGATCTTCTCCTCCAGGCCTGCTGCGTCCGCCCCCTGGTACTGGTCCACCCGGACCCGGTTCCTGAAGAACAGGAAGGTGGGCGTCGCCGAGATGTTGTTGGCACCCGCCGTCCCCTAGGAAACAGAAAAACTACTTTTCTTTCAACTGACTTGAGATCTCAGTTTTAAAAACGGGATTAATGACATTAGAGTTTTATCAGGAAAATCACCTTCAGATTCAACCTGTAGAACCTCAACTTGTTTATTTTTAGACTAATTCATTCATTTTAAAACGACTGTGGATGAATGTTTGGGATCATACAGAAATAAAAGGCTTGATAACAAGATGTTTACCTGACAGACATGAACGTCGACCTCCAGGAAAACCACATGTGGGTATTTGTTGCTGAACATGTTAAAAGCCGGAGATATTCTGATGCACGGCCGACAGCTGAGGGAAGAGCAGAACATCACAAAACTCTTCATCCTTCCCCTTCACAGCCAAAAGTATCTATTCAGCTCATTTTTGCTCAGTTTCATAAAGTTATGGAAACTAATCTGTTTTAATCTGAGCTATAGCAGCAGGTAGATATTAAATAAGAGCATGAGGGGCAGAGTTAGAGAAGCACTACTTCAATATAATTTGACTCAAATAAAAGTAAAAAGGTATCCAAGAAATTACTCAAGAGTAAAAAGGTATTTGGTAAAATGTCCACTCAAGTACCAAGTAATTGTTAAAATTATCATTTAGTATTTAAAAATTACATCATCAGATGGAACAAAATATAAAGTTAAGTGGAATTTTTTGGTATTTTAAGGGCCAAAATTACAATAATTAAAATATGACAAAAAACATTTTCTTCGACAAAAACTGCATGATACTTTGGTTAAAACCTGTTTGTTTTTCATTCAGTGGTTAGAAAATCCAAAAGTTTATTCCAGTAAAAATAAAAAACACAGAGTAGTAAAAATACTCCTGAAATGACATTTTTCGAAAACATGACTTAAGTCAATATAATAGAGTTGATGTAACTAGTTACTACCCAACCCTGAATGAGAAGGAGCCCAGGCTGGAGCCTGGAGGTACAACGTCAAATACCACAGCTGGTACATGAAATAGCGCCTCCTTCAGTTCCGTAGTGAAATGGTGCCGGTTCCATGTATGGTAATAGTCTGACCGTTTCCTCCTCACTCAAAAGAGACAAAGTACTGTAATAAACTTAACTGCTGGAAAAGGGAGTCAGTAGTCAATCAATGATGTAGAAATGTATACATCCGCACTACTTTAGTGTAAAGTAGATCCGGTTAAGCTGTAAACCACATTACAGGTGGAAGAAATTGTGAAACCAGGATTGGACTATTTTCTTATAGTGACAAACATAAAATAACATATACTAGTACAACTTTACACTGTTCCGGTTGTTGTTAATATATTTCTATATGTTGCATCAGAGCCCTGTGATTGCAGCTGCTTCACCTCAGAGCTACTGTAATACTGCCAAGTCATTGTAAGCAGCAGCTAGTTAGCTTCCATCGGCTAACAGCAGCAACAATCTGGGAGAAAATCAGAGTGACTCCAGCATCCAGCATCTGGTTTTACTTCTTTAAATTCTGATCTTCCACGTCCACGTGACCCGACACAGAGCCTGGTCAGCCGCAACACGTCGTGTGGAGAACCTTACCCAGCCATTGTGAACTTCACCACGACTAGCCTGGAGCCGGCGGCCGCTAACTCCGGCTGGAAGTCCGGGTCGCTGCCGATCACTTTTACTCCAACCATGGTCCGGTTCTGGGCTGAGGTCCGAGCCTGATCCTCCGGGAGACGTTCAGAGCAGAAAACCCGGCAGCCTGCTGGGTTAATCGTTTTTGTTTTTAGCTTTCGGTCACAAAATTAGCTCAGCTGCACAGCATAGGAACACAATGTCGCGTTAAAAATGGAGACTCCTGATTGGTCAATTCCTGACAGGAAAGGCGGAGTTTGTTTTTCTTCTTTGGTTCCTCAGTTCCTCTTTGCTGCCCTCATGTGGAAACAGAACATAACGTTTTCATTAAAACATTCGACCAGTCAGGTCATTTGAGGTTTTTAAAACATTTTTGGTTCCTTCGTATATATTTATCTTGGACTGGAATTTATGTAGTTTATAATAATAACTACAAACCTTCAAGATTTTTGTATGGTTCCTTTGGTGTGTGGCACTTGTGATTATTATCTATATTTTGTTTTTTAGCTAGACTTCAGTTTTTTTTAAATTTATTTTAAACCCCATTAAGGATCCTTTAAAATGATTAAATAATAAATAAGCATAGAGTTTCTATGAGCTTTATTTTTGAAACCAAGGAGATTCATTTTACATTGTCTCGTAGCTAGATTTAGGTTGCCTGTTAGCTCAACTATGATTAGCCATTAGCTTGATTGTAATTAGGTGTTTGTTAGCTTGTCTCTAATGAATTGCTAGTTTGTCTCTGAGTAGCTGCTATTTATAATTAGCAATGATTTGTTTAACTGTTAGCTTAATTGTGAATAGTTGGCTTGTCTCCAAGTTGCTCCTTTTAAGACTTGAGTTAACTGTTAACTTGTCTAATAAATTGCTAGCTTGTCTCTGAGTAGATAATATCTAGAGTTTGATTTATTGTTAGTTTCACTGTGATGATCTGTTAGTTACTTGTCTCTGAGCTGCTGGTAAGACTTAAATTAACTTAGTTTGACTTTAATTTAAAAAATACTTTGAATAGTTAATTTATTTTACTGTCCTGTTTGATAACTGCAATTTACTGAAATTTTTTTTTTTTGATGAAGTGCCTCGAGATGATATTCTGTTAGTTGAAAACCTGAATTGAATTATTGAATCATAGGTAATCAATCAATTAACCAAACCAAGTGACATCATTACACTGAAAAAATGTTGGTGATGTTTAATTTCTTATGGTTCAAAAGCAACTATAAACAGCTGCGTTTCTCTCTCTTTTTTGGTTGTTTTTACAATTTTCAGGAAATTAGTTTCATGTTTTGAGGCGCATCCTTCATGTTTGGTTCTGGTTTGGTCTGCAAAGTGAAACAGAACCAGACATGGAATGAACATTGTGACGCTATTGTGGCAAACAATTGTGGGGGAAAAAAACTGTCTATTTCACACAACCCCACAGTTAAAAACAAAAAATGAACTGTCCCTTTAAATCACCATGGAAACAGAGAAGCGCCTCTTTCGCTAAAGAGCTCGGAAATCCGAGGTTACGTGAAGACCTTGGAGGCATCTTGAGCGTCGGTCTCCAGCGCTGAAGCAGGCGGAGCCGCGTCCATCAGAGCCGCAGCGCCGCCCGGTCCGCCGCCTCAGCGCGGATCCTCCCGTCCATCCGAACCGGTGGAGCGATGCGACGTCCGGGAGCGGAGAGCAGCGCAGACCAAGCGGCCAGGCAGCAGCTCACACCTGCGAGGCGCATCTGACTTAGTTTCCACTAAAACAAGGTGAGCGGCGGATGGAAAACGGGGTTTCTGGCTCTGTGTGTTTTTCTGCTCGGCGACGCGGTTCGGTCGAGCCCAGCCCAGCATCGGTGACTGGCAGGCGGGATGAGTCACAGCCTGAGCGGCGCTGCGGCTGGAGGGTCGGAGCTCCGCAGCCTGGCCGCGTCGTTATCAGCTGCTGCTTCACCTGCAAAGCGCAGCCAGCGGCGCCAAGAGGCTCCACGGTCCACTTTGCATTGTCCACTTTGCATTGTCCACTTTGCATTGTCCACTTTGCATTGTCCACTTTGCATGAAGTGGGAGGCAGAGATCCACTGATCACACACGGAACAGGAACGTTCAGTTTGTGTTGCGCAGCTAACTTTGCATCTACATTTAATGAAACTTTTTCAAACATAGATATATATAAATATTTTCACATGGGAAGAAGCCGAGGCTGGCAGTGCTGTTTATCCCAGTAGTTGTAAATAAGCTTATAAAGGAAAGTTAAGTGGAAGGAAAAAGTGTTTACTGTGACGTATTTGTGTGAAGACACCCTGTTCCACGTTGTCGATGTTTTATGTTCATATTGTTGTGTCATTATTAATAAGCTCCAGCAGATCCAGGTCTCAGATGTTTGAGTCGTTTTCATTCATGTTGAAAATCTAAAATACGAAGAATTAATAAACAACAAAATGATTCCTGGATGTTTTGAATCAAACAGCAGGAGCCTAAAAATAAATTAGAATATCACTGAACAGTTAATTAGTTGAGTACAGAAGTTCACTGTTCAGAAAGCTTTTTCTAGGAATTTTAATGGAAAGTTGAGTGGAAGGCAAAAGTGCAGCTGTGTGAAACAACTTTGTTTCCTGGTGGTCATAAATGGAACTGCAGGTGCATCTAAATCAATCTGAATATCATTTAATAGTTAATTAGTTCAGTAATTCAAGGCAAAAAGTCATAAAAAGGTTTTGGTTCATTTATGATTTTTTTGTGTGAATTATCCCAGAAGTCGTTGCAACGTCAAACAATCTCACATCAAACAATGGAAACTTGTTGGTTTTTTCTTTTTCCAGCTGTCCTGTCGTGACCTTTAACCTTTCAACCTGCTGAGTCGCTTGGTGATAATCTGGAGCTGCGAGCGTCCGAGGCGTTTTCCAGACCTTTAGCTCTGTTTCTGATCAGGCTGTTGCCATGGCGACGTGTTTAAAAACCAGAGGCTCCCGTCCCGTTGGAGGTTTTTATCATTGGGCGTTTGGCTCTGATGATCCTCGGTGACCTTTAGGCTGGAGGACGTGACCTTTCCCTCAGTCTGACTCCGCCGCCTGTGGAGTATTGACCAGGAGCAGCAGGGCGTTCAGACGGAGGAGAACCTCACCGGGTTTCCTGCAGCGAGGATCTGGCAGCAGAGACGCGATTTTAAAGAGAAACTTATTGGCTGAGAAAACAAGTCTCCATCCAAAAAAAACTAAACACTTCCTTATCTAATCATCTCAACTAATGGAATTAATTTACATCAGTAAAAACAGGAATATTGACAAACTTGGTGAGAATTTATTGGGATTTGTTCAATTCATGTCTCAGAAATATAGATATCTGAAAAGTGCGGCCTGTTTTTGCTGCTCTAGTTCAGTCAGATGGGATGGAGAACGTCTGAACATTCATTTTCAGTGCATACCATAGATGACTTTGACTAGGCCATTTTAACCTGTGATTCTGCTTTTCTCCAATACTGTCCTTGGGTTTCCACTTTTCAGAGGGCGGCCATCTTGTTTGACATGCATACTTTACAGCTTCTGTTTATTCAGACTTTGAATTCAAGCCAACTGAATATATAAAGTTACTATGATAAGAAAGCAACCAAAAAACAACATAAATGGGATCTATTGTAAAAAAAATTAGATTTTATTTTTAGGCTACATCCCACTGCCACTCTGCAGGGACCAGATGATTCATGGATATTTTGTCATTATCTCTGTTTATCACAGCAGCTGCATTTCCGTTACAAACGTTCTCAAAACTTTGACAATATTCCACTGATTTCGAAAAAACTGAATTTTGCAACTGCTTATTTAGATTGGATTGTTTATTTAGATAAGAGACACAATGTAAATAAGTTTATTTACGTCATTAAAAACATGCCATCATAATCTAACCACTTCCTGTTTGTTGTCTTTGTCATTTCCACCAGTGGTAACATCCTGTCATTGATCATGTGACTCATTTGATGCGTTTCTATTTCATTTTTGCAAAATTTACCAATCCAAGTAAAACTAAGATGAGCTGAAAAACCACTTCATGTTGGAACAAAAGGTTTTTATTGAAAAACAATCGTTTTTCTAAATCGACATGTTTCTTTTAAATTAATTTAATTAATTTGTGTAACTTTGCAGCTGATGAGCCTCTGGTTTCCTCTCAGACCCGTTGTTTTGTTCTGCTGCCTGTTTGTCGTTTGGGTCCAGGTCGATCATGTGACTCGTTGAAGTTAATAACTGGATGTAACGTGTTTCTGAGTCGCTCAGTCTTTATCACATTCAGCTGGGAGGAAACAAGGAAACCTGAAAAGCCTTGACTTATTTCCAGCAGAGCCATTTAGAGCGAGTGTGCAGTAATTGATGCAGTTTGGGAATAAAAGCAAATGAAATGGTTTTATCTGTGAAGAGAAGGAGCAGATAATCCTGGTGGTTCTGTCAGATGAAGCTCTGAAAGCTTTAAAAGATCAATAACGAAGGCGATGGATTCAGACAGTAAATCAGTTTAGCATCACATTCTCTCTGCACTGCTGCTGCTTTTATTCCTGCTCATAAATATCAGGATTACAGCAATTCATGATGGACAACTTCGCTCTTATGACGTCGATTTATTAACAGCAGGACAATCCAAACATCAAGTTATGTCCAAACATCAAGTTAATCTGTATACGAGGGAATATTTTATGTTATTTTGAATTTGTATCAATATTTTCCATATATAAAATAAAACCCTACAGTCTAGAAGTGGAAATAACATGATGGCATCATTATGTCAGTCAGGAGACATTACAGAATAATTGGAAAATGCCAAAAATATTGAAATAAAAACTAATTGTGTTTTAACGGTTATGTGTTTTTTATTATTCGGAGCCAAACTTGAAGTTGAACAATAAATTTGATGAGCTGCTCAGTCATGGTTTGGATTTAGTGGAGCAGATAATTGAATGTTTCAGAAACATCTTTCACATGCAGATAAAAGGATCTAACCTGGTACAGATGCTCCAAGGAGAAGTGGAAAAAAACAGCCTTTACCCGCTGAAAATTCAAGATGGCCGCTGTGGTCATCAAGGAAGCTAATGATTGGAATAAAATCCCAATTAGATTAATCTGTTTGGTGTCAAATAATTAATTTAAATAATAGAAATCATAAATATTTTTTTGATGTTTCTTTTATCTGGTGGAAAATGGCCGTCATGGTTGTAATATGTTTCCATTACAACCACACAGTTACCACAAAGTTTGGTTCACTAACCAAGAATATCAGCTATGCTAATGCTAATCTGCTAAACACATACAAATAACCAGAAGCTAACGCTAAACCATAAAACACATTAAACCTTTTGCTTGGTCTGATAATAAACACATAAAACTCACTGGAAGCTAACAGTAAACTGCTAAACCCATAGGAAAATTAACAGAAACTAATGCTAACCTGCTAACACACATGAAAGAATTAATGCTGAACCGCAAAACCCGTAAAAAAATTAGCAGAAGCTAATGCTAATCTGCTAAACATTATTAAAAATTTCGCAAAGCTAACTCTAACCATTAAGTCTCTGTCTGTGTTGTACATCTTCTTCTACTTCCGGTTCACAAATTGTGTGAGACTCACAAATATAGATATCATTATTGTGGAAAATATGATCTAGTGTAATAACTATTTGCTGTTTCCTTCCTAAATGTACCTGGTTCTTTTCTAGCCATAAAGCTGGTGAGGAAAATGGTGTGATGGTTGCAGAAACCTGTTCTGATTTACTTCACCTGATTTATTGTCGGGTTTCGCTCAAATGGCAAATGTCAAGCCAACAACGACTTTCTCCATCACAGCAGGAAACTGTCCAGCTTCCACTGAAATGGAAAACAATCTTCACATGTTAGGTAATTTGTGTCTGTGCAATAAATGGAGGCAGCAGAAATAAATCGCAGCTCATCAATAATTGAATGCAACAGGCAGCAGCGGCTGCAGGACCTCAGTGACGTCACACAGGGAATCATGCATATGGGAGCAAACAGCAGAACATTGTGAAGCTCAGCTCATGTCTGGATTCCTGGAAACCAACTGAGGCTGTGATAAATCATGTGACCTTCCAGCTGGTTTGGAAGAAATAAACAAGACTGAAGTTATCAACGAGATGAAGAGCTGCAACTTCCAACAACATCAAACAAATGTAGAAGTTTTTCTGCTAGATTCTGGAAGACGATCCAGAAGGAGATGTAGTTTGTTTTCCCACCGGATCGTCCAGCAGAGTCGGTTCAGTTGGAAATAAAAACTGAAACATTTGTTCCAATTTAAGATGCTGCAGTTCTTTATCAAACCAACCAAACCATCTGAGCAACCTGTTCCCCTCCTGGCCTGTGGGGGCGCTGCACCAACAACCACTGAAGGAACCGTCACAAAAACCTCTGAAGACTCTGAGAGAAACTTCCTTCTTCACCAGATGGAAACAAGATTTTAGCGGGTGGAGGATTTATCTTTAGCCCACAAGTCATTTCTCCTGGTAGCACTTGGCTAGCATGTTAGCTTTGGTTGTATTTACCCAGAATGCCCTGGGCTGTAGTCCACTTCCTGCTTTGGTCCGGTCTCTGATCCTGTTGGCGTTTAAATATGCATTAAAACAGAACCAGAGTTCACTTCAGCCGAGTCCAGACCGAGGTTTGGAGGACCAGAGTTTGATTTTTGGTTTGATTATTGAGTCACGTTTCCCCAAACGAACCCGACTTTCTAGACAAACGGACTGAACAGGCTGGAGGGAATGCAGCTTTAATCTCTTATATTAGTTGTTTTTTTATTGTTGAACTTTTCTGTCAGCCAAACATTTGAGTTTCTCAGTCTCTTTATGTGATCTGTAACTCGTTGAGGCTAGTTGCTAGTAAAGCCTTGCGAAGTAGCTAGCTATAGTAGTCAGCTAGCTCTATTGTATCTATCATTGATTGTTAGCTTCTAATAGCAATGGTCTGTATACTCCAGTTAATGATTAATTGTTTGATAAATTAATTGATTAATCGTGATTAATCAATCGTGATAAATCAGATTATTAATCATGATTAATCATTTCACCTCTAATCTGGAATGGCCTTCCCAACGCTCTGACTTCAATCTACTGAAAATTTGTGGCTTATATTTAAAATCCAGGCCCATTTAGATTAAATGTACCATTTTTTTCCAAATATCCAGTCAGACTGACACCAGAAGCCGGACCGTTTACACTTAAAACCTGATTTCTCCCTACTTTTTTTTATTTTTGAACCAGAAAGCATTGTAGAGTTTTTGCCAGAAATCCTCTGGCTTCTCTTCAAAACAGCTTAGATTTCAAAATAAAGCAACTTCCTTTACATTTGTAGAACAGGTTTCCATGTTGTTTCTGTTTTCAGAGTATCAAAGTCTGAATTTCTGCTACATGATCCTCATTAGGACTCTGAATGTTTCCTCTGCGCTCGGCGCTGTGAGCCGTCGCCTCGCTGCTGATTTCTCACGTGATACGAAGATGATCATGGAGCCTCACTTCCTTCCTCCCAACGGTAGCCATAGCAACCAGACTAACTTCTTGTTTCTGCATTTCATTCCCTGGAAAACAAATTATCTGTTTCAATTTGAATTGGCGAGAAAATATCAATTTATTTCAATTTTGGTTTGCTAGAATTTCAACGTTCGTTACGTCAACCTGATTGTTTGAGGTTTTTTATCGCTTACAGTCAATAATCTCTTCGATGTTTTCATGGTTCAACTTGACGGCTTTCTCTGTGCAGCAAACCTTTTCTCCTCTTGTATCCTCTGTCTGCTGGCGTTTGGTCTAACGAGGGTGAGAGAGACGGACATGTTGAGGGAGGAGGAGAGACCAGTTGCCTGGTGACGGAGGCAGGAGGAGACGAAGGTGAAGAAGGAGGAAAACGAGGAGGAGGAGGATGAGGAGGAAGAGGTGAAGAGTTGTTTTCCGATAGCAAAGAGTTTCTGATCACGATCTGCTGATTTAAACCAGTCAGGATATGTTTATTTTAACAACATCCAGTTATTTTTATAATAATTAAACATTTAGAAAAAGGAAAAACTCTTCAAATGATCTACATCTGCACATCTATCACAGTATCAGTAACAAATATTGCCAAAAACAGTCAGGACTGCAATAAATGTTTAATTTATTTGATGAAATATAAAATATTTTATAAGAACATTAAAAGTGAAGTGAAGAATAAAACTATAAACCGATACATTCAGCTTTCCTATTAAAAACACATTGACATTAAATGTTAGATTTAATTTTATTCTAGTTTCTGAATGATCTGAGGTCAGTTTAGTTTTTTAATTATTTGATTATCATCCAACCTTTCCGTTTCTCTTGCAGCGTGTAAATTTATAACATTTTTATTAATCTTACTTGAAGCTACTCTGATTACAACCCAATTTTAACATATAAAATAAATCCAGTTACATAAACCTTCAGTGTTAATCACCTTTAATTATTAAATTAATTGACGTGTTTAAATGAATCTTAATGTAATTCTTAACCTCCTAATGAAGGAGTCTTTCTCTTGCCACAGTGCTGTTTCCTCTTTATTTTTACTTTTTAAACTTTTTTCCATCACTCCTCTGTAATGTGTTTTCTTGTTGGTCTCTAACTTGTCAGTTTCTGGGGATTTTCATGCACCAGTTGTCCTTAAAGTTCTGCTCTGTAAGCAAACACAAAGCAGAGCAGCGATCGACACTGCAGGGAAGTTAGCAAACTTTTATTAGCTGCACTCAGAAACAAATCATAGGGATAAAATCCAGATAAAATCAATAACTAAAAAGTAAAGTTTAATATTGATAAATTTGAGCAGCAAGCATTAGAAAAAATTAAAATAATCTAAAGCAGCATTTTTTAAAATCTGGATCAGACCTGTGATTTTTGTTATTAATATCACCTGTTTGCTTTCTGAATGTATTTTTAATTATTAATATTTAAAAATCTAGATGAGAATAAAAGCAAGTTTTCTGGTCCAGATTTCAACAATTGAATGAAGAGATTAAAATAATCTGTTTATTGATTATTTACACACAAACCTTTTTGTCTTATGATTATTCTAATGTCACCATCAAGTTACATTTATTTCAGTTCATTTATTGGGAACCAATTAACAAAAACATAAAAATTTTAGAGTGTATCAAAACCTTTTATTCACCACAGCAGTCTGCAGCATTTTGCTAATGTGCTAATAACTCAGCTAAATGTCTTTGCTAACTTTGAAATTGCTATAGCGATTGCTAATATACTCGGGTGTTTTGTAAACTTTCATTTGAATAAAGTTGAACAAAGTTAAATTTTTATGTTGCATTAATGCTAATACATCTGTGTTGAAGCTAATATGCTAATAGGAAAGCTAATCTTTCGTTTAGAATTTTTGCTAACTTTCAAAATATTTAGCACACAAAGCTTCTTAAGTGCCAATTTCCTATGTTGTTTTGTAAACTCTCACTTGAATAAAGTTCAACATCTTTGTTGAAGTTAATGCGCTAATAGCGCATTAACTTCAATTAATTAGGATTTAATTAGCAATTAAATCCTAATTGCTAATTTTACTATTGTCATAAAACAGTTTTTATTCATAATTTTTCTACATCATCTCCAGTTTTCTTCAGCTCGTTTCTTCTTTCTGGTTTATGTTTGTCTGTAATCTGTCTTCCCCTCCTCCTCCTGCTCCCTGTGGCCTTCCCGTTACTTCTTCTCATTTATCTTCTCCTTGCTCTGCTGTTCATCATGGTTCCCCTCCTCAGTTGAGCTCTTCTCCTCCTCCTCCTCGTTTTGGGACTCGTGACTCATGAGCTGATATTCAGCTGACAGGACTTTATTGAAGTCAAACACAGGCACCTCTTTCTTTCTTTCTCTCAAATAAATACCATTAGCAGGAACCTAGTGAAATAAAATCTGCTCCAAAACAACCAAACAATGTGACTTTCTGTAAAACAATAAAGCAGATTAAGGTGATCGGATCAGAAAGCAACACATCTTTATCCGCTCTTCGCTCTCGCTGTTAAATGCCGGCATCTCAGACACACACACACACACGTTACCAGCTCTCTGCTTGAGGTTGAAGGCTCATACATTTTTAAAATCGCTGCTGCCGGCAGCCTGCTCTTCCTCTCCTCTTACTTCACACCTAAAGTTGTCTTTCAGCGTTTCTTTCCTCAGTAAAAGTCACTTGTTCTCATTTGGGACTGATGACTTGATGATTTAAATCAATTAGGAAACATGGAAATTACTGCGACAGACTGGCGACCTGTCCAGGACGTACCCTGCCTCTCGCCCGGAACGCCAGCTGGAGATAGGCACCAGCAACTCCCGACCCCATTAAGGGATAAAGGGTGTAAGAAAATGGATGGATGGATGGATGGATGGAAATTAGTTTGCGTGAAATAAATGCTTTGGAAAAGTCTTAAATTTAAGGAGAGAGGTGTCTGCACATCCTTAAAAAGTCTGAAATTAATTGCAATAAATAGGTTGGCCTTAAATATGTTCATAACAGATCTTAAATTTTCTTTTGGCAAGATTATTTAATCTTATATGCTTCATGTAGTTTTCATTTTTCTCTTGGAAATTCACTGTTGTGCAAAAGTTTGAGCTAAGTTATCTGCTAGTTACTTAGCCAGGAAGAGTAAATCTAGCTTTTTTACATCTATGTGGCTGGACGATATTATTCTTAGCCATTGGCCAACTCACGCAAGTTATTTATTTGGGATTTCCTTTTTGTGCATTTCTGTCGTGATGCAGGTCTTAAAAAGTATTAAATTGGTTTGGTGAAACCTGCAGGAACTCTTTTATGTTTCTCTTTTTTTCTTTTCTTTAGCTTGTGCGCCCTACTTTCTTATGCCACCCTGGGCAACAGCCTATATGCCCAGTATCGAAAGGTATAACTATTTATGAGCTATCTGTGTCTTTCATATTTCATATTTTTCACAGAGCAATGTTTTTATTTAACCATTTCTCTTTATGTTTTGTGTAATTTCTCGATCAGAATCCAAACAAAAACATCTGTTTCCATGGAAATGTAGCAAGGATGTGCTATTCCAGGGAAACATATTTTCTTTTTGTATCAACCCTATTCACAGGCATGATTATGTTTCATCTTATTTTTGTTAGCACTAATTATTACAGCTCCAAAGTAGTAAAAAAGTAAAACTGAGCCAGACATTTATAATGTGACAGAAGAAGCATTTACTTACTGGAAACTGTTTCTCTCTTTTCCCATCTTGGCGTGTCTGGTGGTGTGTTTGTATGGGGGACTAAACATGGCAAAACTGAGCAGACTTGGTGGAACATCAAGTCCTGTCATGTCTTGGAAGAATTAATGTTCCAGTTCTGAAAATCAGTTTATATTTACTGTGACATCAGAGTTCTTTATTTTTATTCATAGTTGATTATTAACTTACCTTCTTGGGATGAAAGTGAATAAATCAGAAAGTAGGTCATGACATCAGTTTTACTATTTGTTTCATACAGGCGACATGCCAAGGCTGATGAATCTTCACAGTGTAGACAAAGTGTTGGCATAATGTCACATGGGATTAACATAATTAATGTGTCATCAGTGAATTATTCTAGCAGCAGTTGTGAAATTTCAAATGTTTTACAAAAATGTAAAATTTCAAGAGGCAGATATGCAACCATATGGAGGAGGTGTTAGCATAATGCTAGCTACTCCAGAAGACAAATGAAACTCATCCTCTGATGCTTTTCGTGACGAATCTTCTTCTGTTTCTTCCGTTTGTGCGTTGCTTCCCCCTTGTGGTATTAACTGTCCTCTACAGTTCAAAATAACAACAAAATTGAATTAGTTTAATTTTCAGACTAAAATAATTCCTTCTTGTTTACGTCTTTGTTTGCCGTTCTGCTAACTTGTGGCGTCGCCTTGGCTAACAAGCAACGTGTTGTTGATGCTGCGAACAATGTGAACACTGACTGGTGATTCCTGAACTGCTCATGTAATGACTCTGAGTGAGAGGCTGTTGGTCTCAGACTTTCTCTTATAAATTTGGATATTTAGTTGCAAAATGACGACAGCAATAAAACCACCAGTCGGTTGGTTGTTAAACAATTTAATAGATTTTTTGAAAATTGTGTCTTCAGTCGATGTGAACGTAACCACAGTACAATATTTCTTAGCTTTTATCAAAACTAACTGAATTAGACGAACAAAAAGCTACAGTGAAATAAAACTGCGACGGTTAGCAGCTGTAAATAGGAGGCAACATTCCTGCCGTAATTGAAGCTGCATGACCGACTGATTGTTGAGCTCGGCGCATAAAAACTGACCTTCACGTCCACACAACCTCGTTTTGGTTGTTTTCAGACGAGGAAGATTTAAATCCTCAAACTATTCCATCTGTTTGGTTATATTGTGTTTATTTACAGATTTAATTGTTTTGGTTATAAATAAAAATCTTCCCAACTCCAGATTTATTCATAAACTTTTCTCTGAGCTGCAGAATGATGTAACAACAGAAACTCTTCTATTTTATTCCCAATCTGTTTTTTTTCTGCTTTGCATGATCCACAGCAATCAGATCTTAATCCTCCACACCAGTGCAAACGCTTCCAATGGAAACAGTTTTAGAGATGAACCAAATTTAGTTCAAACCTGAGTTTGCAAAATGCTTTAGTGTAAGAAACAATTAGATTTTGCTTCAGCTGCAGTGTCTGAAACAAGATCCTGGGATGGTGACAGCTGGATTTCAGGTCTCTGAAATGTGACTTTTCCACTGGTAATAAAAAACTCCCCAAGATTTCTGACAAACTAACTAGAATCCTGATTCATGGCCTGATTATTTCTCATCATTAAATCACTAGGGCGATGCTAGCACGATGCTAACTAGCATGTTTTTTTTGGTTGTATTTACCCAGAATGCCCTGCACTGTACTCCACGTCTTCCTTTTGGAGATGTCTCAGTTCGGTTTCATCACATTTGCATTAAAATTGCACCAGAGTTGATTTGAGCCGAACCCAAACTGAGGTTTGTATTCGAATCGGAGTTTGGTTTTTGGTACAAACCGGATTTTCTAGACAGACGGACTGGAGTTGGTTTAAATCAGCCTAAAAGAACTGATGTGAACGAACCGAAAGCAGTAAATCTGCTTTTATTGAGGTTCTTACTCATTCTTAACTATTGAATGCATTTGACCACCAGAACCAGAACCTTGTCTGTAACATTTCCCAGTTTTTGTCCCTTTAGGGTTTAATACATCTGGTTTGCTGAACATCTGAAGTTTGATTTGAATCCGATCCGGCAGCTGGATTTGCTCCGGCCTCAGGTTGTTGTATTTTGGGACGCCGGCCTTCGATTTCCACCCGTCAGCTGATTATGGTGATGGTGATGTCAACACTCCCAGCAGTGACTGCAGCCCAGTGATAATGGCTGTGAGCCGCAGAGACACTTCCAGTATGAAACCAGTTCATCTCAGAGCTTCTCTCTGCTTCATGGGGAATCGTGGGAATTGCTGTCATTCTCTTGCATTGCTGTCATGTTTCACGTCTCGGTTGCTGGTGATTGGTTTGACCTGGCTGGCCTTTTGACAATCATCCAATCAGAGAGCGGGGATTGGAAATGTCTCAGGTTGAAAAGACAGAAATAAAAAGTGATTATTGATCTGAGGGAAGTCGTTTTCATCACCTTGTGATCGATATCAATCTGATCGATCTGATGTGTTCCTATAGGAGCCAGGAAACATCAATAATCCTGTTTAGACACTCGAGTCAGGATGAAATGTGTAAAACCTGGTAAAAATGTAACATAACATTGTCTATTGTAGGGTTGTCCAATGTATGGTTCAGGGGCCATTTATGGCACATGACAAGAATGGTGGAAATTATTTTTCTACCATTTGTGGAAAACTTTAAGAACATCATAAATAATATTTCCTTAATTTGATGAAGATGACAAGAGCCACCAAAAAATAAATAACTCTTGACTTATCAAAAGTAAGAATTAAAGTAAAATTCTGAAAAATGTCAGAATTCTGAGAGAAAACTATTAAAATTCCATGGATAAAAGTCAGAATTCCGAGAAAAATTCAGAATTCTGTGAAAATTTTTAAAATTGTGAGAAAGACAGAATTCTGAATTTTAAAATAAGAATTTTGAGAAAGATGCCAAATTTCTGAAAGAAAAATTCAACTTGGTGAAAAATGTCAGATATTTAAGTTAAAACTTTTTCCATGTTTATTAGCTTTTTTTTAAATTATTATTTTATCTCATAGAAAGTTGTGCCACAAACATCCAGTGACCTTCTACCCATAAACACCATCATATTTGACTAAACACATCACATGTGTTAAAAGAAAATGCCTATTTTTATTGCTAGAAATGAACTAAAAACCTTTTAAACCAAGAAAATAAAAATAATTGCCCCAAAACTTTCGTTGATTAAATGAAATTTTTTTTTCAGTTTCCTTATTTCTGCCAGACATTTTATTTATTCAATTGTTGTAATTCTCCAATCATAAAGAGTTAAGCTAAAAGGAAGTCATAGTCTTCAGTTTAAATTTTTCTGCAGATAAAATGAACGTGCTTGTTCAACAGAGATGTTCAGTTTATTAATCTGTTTTTTCTTTGTGTCTGAGCCAAATGAAGGAGAGCTGTAGCTTTGAAACTCCATGTTTCTCCCATTTCTTCCTCTAAATTCATAATTTCCATTAAAACTTTTGAAACGTTGAAAATAAACCTGCAGTTTGTTTACATTTTCAGGGAGAGAAAAAAACAAACAGGAAAATAAAGAAAAGACGAAATGAGCCTCTAGGAATCAGGTGATGGATCAGAAACCAAACCAGAACCTTTTCTAAAACAGGGTTTGTTATTTTGCAGTTGGTTGCAGCCTCTGCATTTTTAAGATCTTGTAGAAAGTGATGTCACTTCCTCCTTCCCAGAACCTACCTGGTTTGGCTGGTCCACTTGGTTTTCACTCACTTCCTGTTCTACTGCTCTGGTTTTCTGGACCAGCATGACCCCAGGGCCCCGGGATAACTGTGTGTGTGTGTGTGTGTGTGTGTGTGTGTGTGTGTGTGTGTGTGTGTGTGTGTGTGTGTGTGTGTGTGTGTGTGT